>JAQFYQ010000154.1:0-20663 GCA_034694885.1 Buchholzia appendiculata | reverse complement strand
CTTATATTTATATAATGTATTTGTTCACTATTATATGATTTTCTGTCGTTGTGCTAAGAAATTACCATATGCTGTCAGCTTGAAAAGCAGCATTGTTTTGTGGCGTTTGTAGGTGCTAATTGTCAGAGCAACTATAATGAGTGTGCGTCTAACCCGTGCAGAAACAACGCTCTCTGCAAGGATGGTCTGGCAAAGTTTACTTGTGTCTGTAAGCCAGGCTTCACAGGTCAGTCAGCTTGGTCTTCATCACATGATTAGCTTTCAACCTGATTTACCTGATTATCTATGTTCTGTTCTGCAATCAAATCATTGCTTTGCTTTGGTTGTCTTTTTTAAATTACCTAGTTTAGCTGTGTTGCAATAAATTGTTATCACATCAAATGAATTGTGGTATTTCTTCTAGATTACTCTACATTGCCATGCATTTGTATAGTAATTAAGCTAAGACCTCAAATGAGCATAATTTTGAATCATATATTTATGGTATATATTTATAGTATTTATTATATAGTATTGCTTATGTTTCTCGTTGAGACCAGGTTTGGTTTAATCTGCTTTGAACCATACAGTGAGGAACTATTTTGGCAACATGCAACTTCTATTGGGTTTGATTCAGATGAATTGATGAAGGCAGGTCAAGGCTAATGTGTGCAAATACAAATGTATTATAATTCAACAGTTTTATCGATTTTTCTGACTAAATTCTATAGAATTTATGTGAAGATTTATTATTAGCAAGTCGGGCATTATTTGGTTGTTGATCAATGTAGTTATTGTAGAGATTTTATTCTAATGCTTCGAGAACTAATTGTGTTTCACAAGTCAGATATTTTTGCAGCAATGAACTCATTTCATGCACAGACATTGATTAACAATATTTGTTGTTGATTAGCAGTGTGTTAAGTTGATTAGCATCATCGTACTTCGGCTTTGAAACAGAAGCTATCTTTATGGAACTTCCTGTGTCATACTTGCTGTAACAAATTTATGACTGCCTTGCTATTGCCATACTATTTTTTATTCATTTGATTTTATAGTAGAGCATATCCAGTGTAATTATAAATCGTTTTTCTTTTTTTCGCCAGGTGAGACGTGTGCAATAAATATAGACGAGTGCGCTTCCGACCCTTGCCAACATGGCGGACGTTGTATCGACCTCATCAACGGCTTCAAGTGCTACTGCCCAGACGGCTACACGGACTACATCTGTGAGTCTAACGTCAACGAGTGTCTCAGCAACCCGTGCACTAACAGCGCAACTTGCATCGACGGCGTCAATAGGTGAGCGGTTGTGAAACTTTTTGCTCGTCTTATTCTGGATTTTGAACTTTGTCTGTATTTAAACGTTGCGTGATGAGGTTAACAATTATCGGTCTTTTTAGATCGTTTAAGTGTGTTTGTGGGGAATAGCTATTAGCAGGGAAATGCTATTGGAAAAGAAATGTCTTAAATGTCACCAATTGTTGTTATCTGATAAATGCATGATCATTGTGAAAAAATATCATAATGTAAGCAATATATTGCTGAGTTGATGGTTGACAGAATTTTATTCCTTTGTATTAGTGGCTGACCAATCGCTCTACTTTTGTTTTGTTTTTTAACTTTAGCGTACTTGATATGATATTGTAGCTGGCAGTAACTTTTAATACTACAAATGTCCCATTAATATCGGCAATGTAATGTAACTGATTACAATTATGTGTACTGGTAGGTAGCTCATGTTTGTGGTCAGTGTGTTAATGAGATATTTAATGTAAAGCTGTAACAAATGTAATGAATGAGCCATGTGCATTGTGTGGATTGTTTCTGCGGTAGGTACGACTGTCTGTGTGCGGACGGCTACGAGGGAAGTCAGTGCAAACAGGAAACGAACGAGTGCTCCTCAAATCCGTGCCAACATGGCGCCTCATGCGAAGATTTACTGGGAAAATACGTCTGCCGCTGTGTGGCTGGCTTTGTCGGTTAGTTCTTCCCCCCCCAGAACAGTGGCTTTAGTGTATTTTTAACTAATTGCTTAACATATATGTATCAAACTGTATTCTAGTCATCATCATCATAATTAGCCAAAAGGCAGGTTCTTGGTATCCATTTCCTCCACAACTCACGATCCTCTGCTTTCCTTTTCATTTTCTCATACCCGCCATTATATTCCTCCTTGCCCTCCATCAGTTCATGAAGTATACTCTGTCTCAGTCTTCCAGGTCCTCTTATCCCGTCAATTCTGCCTTCTATCACATCTTCCATTAATCCCTCACCCCTCAACACAATGTCATGTCTAATCCAGTTTTTCTTTCTCTTTACAACTGTTTGCATCATACTAACTACTTTCTCCCACATCATGTAGCACTTGCCAACTTACTATTATAGTATTCTTACAATTCTAGTGTTCTAGTAGTTGTAGTATATAATGGATATTATACATTCTTCTATGTTAGTGTTGTGTTGTGTGTCTGGATATGTAATGTTTTAGTTTCTTTGGTCTCTAGCTACTCTATTTCAATAATCTCTTTGTGTGTCTTCTTCAGAGAAATTTCAATCTTGAGATGTTTGATACATATTTTGTTACCAGGAAATCTCCAGTATTTTTTCGTAATTATTATTCAATTGTACAATTGATTCACCTAATCATTTGCAACGATATTGCCATGGTCAGTTCGATCACCTCGATCCAACTTTATTCTACTTTTATTACATTTGTCATTTGTTATTTCACTGTTATTACACATGAATCGTTGTCTGGTATGTTGCATAGGTACCAACTGTCAGACGAATGTCGATGATTGTGAGACTCAGCCGTGTCTGAACGGCGGTGTGTGTACGGATGAGATTGCCGGATACAGCTGCCATTGTTCGGTGCCTTTTGTCGGAGTCAACTGTTCGACTGAATTGAATCCTTGTCGCCAGAATCTCTGTCGAAATGGAGCGCAGTGCCTGGCAACTCCCAGCTACACAGATTTCACATGCCGATGTAATTCAGGATTTGCAGGTGGGTGAAGTGCCATATTCACTCAACTACAAGTTTCAAGTGGTTTGCATAGAAAGATAGATATTTTTAGTTAGATGCAGCAGATGAAATATCTTTTGTTTTATCTATGGTTTAACTAGGATCATATAAAAATCATGCTTGAATCTTATTGAACTTCCGTTTACAGAAATTAATGCGTTTGTTGAAAATTGATTAATCTGCTTAGTTCTTCTTATTATTGATTAAATGATTAATCAAGGTTGAAGTGACATTACTATTACAATCAAGGGGTTACAATTTCGTTTGATTAATTTTTCAAGTAGATAATCTTTTCTATAGTAATAAGGCATGTTTGTTTTCATTATTTACGAAAATAAATAAATAAATGATTGAGTTCAAAATTATTGTAACAGATTGATGAATACAGCAGCTGCAAAGTACATTATATATGAAGTTTGCTTTTACTATTTCTGCATCTCATTACATCTCATGGAAAACAGGCTATTCTTGATACTGAACAGTTGTGTAATAAGTATTTAAAGAGTAAAACAATTTTTTTTACAAAATTCAGATACTGTGCATAAAGGTTAATGACGTAAGTATTTTTGTGCATTTGATATAGTTTAAAGATATAAATGTTATGATGCATATAACAAGTAATACCTGATCTATCGATTGTATGCGAGCTATCGATTGCATGCATGTTCATCAGGTCGGTTATGCGATCACGACATCGATGAGTGCATTCAGCCGAACTTTTGTCGTAACGGCGGAGTGTGTGAGAACACTGACGGTTCGTTTGTGTGCCACTGCCCGGCCGGGTACACGGGGGAACTGTGCGAGTTCAATCCAGACGATTGCAAACCAAGTAAGACTTCTTTTCTTTACACTGAAATTGTCGGATAGAAAGATAGGAGTGAACTACTGTCTGTTAGTGCATCATGTTTACGTTAAAGCTGCCCACTGACTACTGGCTTCAATCAACTGTTTGCTATGGTTTCTTTCTGTAATTGTTTTTGAAAACAATTATGAGAACAGATAGATAATAATAATATACACAGAGTATGTTTCTGTTTTCAGTACATTCATCATTATGCCTAGTTTACCAGATTAAACAAAACACACCATAATTACTACTGACAAGTAAACTATATAAAGTAGTCTTACATGTCGTAATTCATATTTTTCTTCTTCTCATCTTTGGTAATTTTTGAATACTTATGGATGCAAATGAATGAGCTTGGAGAGACTATAGGCTTCTGAAGCTTTCCCACCATCGCCTCATCCGGAGGTGGGTGGAAACACACACACGCATGCAGGAATGTACAGTAGGAGTGGTGGAGAGTGGCTGCTTAGTGTGAAATTGATTGTGATATATGCACTGTAAACTTGAGCACACTTTGCAAGTTAATTGAGCGAATTTGCGTTGCAAGCTGAGTGAGTGACAGACGTTGGCAACTTCTATGAAGATGAACTTGAAATCCGGGTGTTGATCACTTCTAGGAGTTTAGTATTGATGCACAAGATAGCTTTTGAATTTTTATCTTTTGGCTAAAAACCAGGTTCTGTCACTTAGAATTATTCTCCAAAGCGAGTGATCGTGATTAGGTGTAATTCAATTACGTGTGATGGAATTTCGTGTGATGGGAATACCTGTGATTTAATTACATGAGATGGGATTTTGCGTGATGGGATTACATGTGATTGAGTTACGTGTAATGGGATTTAGAGTGATTGAGTTACATGTGTGATTGAGTTATGTGTGATTGGATTACATATGATTGTGTTACATGTGATTGAATTGCGAGTGAAATAATTACATGTGATTGAAATACATGTGGCGCTTTAGATTCATGTCAGAACGGCGGTACATGCGAGGATCAGCTCGGCTACTACACGTGTCGGTGTATCGCCGGCTTCACCGGCTTGGACTGTGAGTCGGAGATCAATGAGTGCGCTTCATCGCCCTGCATCAACAAGGCGACTTGTAATGACTTTGTCAACTCGTACACTTGCCAGTGTCCGACCGGATTCAGCGGACCGCACTGCCAGATCAACGATGATGATTGCACGGCCAGGTAGCGTACTCGAAACTTATCACTATTGCTTGAGTGTGCTGGGAAATATTACATTATTATTTGATGTTCTTTGTAATTGTTGGAACTTAATTCAGAAATGTTTTGATTTATGTGCTGGGTGTTTTCACAACGAATCTCGTATGTGTGTTGTTTTATTTATGTACAATTGTGCAGCATATTTGTTTGTGGTGTACAGCTCGGCTCACTTTGTGCTAAATGTATGACATTGTATGTGTGCATCTACATCTGATTGTGAACACCTAGTATGTGGCTTGGTGTTTGTGTGCAGCTCGTTTGTGGCGTGGTGTATGACATTGTGTACAGCTCGTATGTGGCTTGGTGTATGACATTGTGTGCAGCTCGTTTGTGGCTTGGTATTTGTGTACACTTGTGCGATGTATGCACATCTCATTTGGCTTGGGTTTGTGTACAGTTCCTGCCTGTTTGGAGGCACGTGCATCGATGGAGTCGACTCCTTCCACTGTCTCTGCACGTCGAGCTACAGCGGTTCAAACTGTCAACATCTCATTCGGCCGTGCGAATCCTCGCCTTGTCTAAATCACGCGACCTGCGTAGATAATTCGCTCGACGGTACATCCGGCTACTTGTCTAAGTACGACTGTCACTGCGCGTACGGCTTCGTAGGTGCGCGTTGTGACACGTTGCTGGACTGGTGCCATCCGTTGAACAATCGGTGCAAGAATGGTGCCATCTGTCATCGCTTTGCCAATCAATTCACGTGCGAATGTCGTGCGGGCTGGGAGGGAGAGTTGTGCGACAGGCCGATTGCTTCGTGCGCTGTCGCAGCATCACGCAAAGGTAACTTTGATTTTTGTACATGTAGCACATTGGCAGTATCAATTTAAGATAATTATATGTATCATGCGTAGAGTACATGATGTAAGTATGGATTAGTATGAATTTTAATCCAGAATCTCATGTATAAACATAACAATCATTTATACATGTATGTATATGTGTAAGTATCAGTACATTTATGTAGGTTGTAAAACTTGTTGCTTAGATTTAACTGGAAAAAAATCTGTAATTCAATTCTATGATCTATATAAGTATATATTTGCATAGAATAACTGATTTCACATGGTACATATTGATATTCTGTTGTATCGTACTTTGTCTCAGTTCCATTATTAATATGCTATATATATTCTTGTGCATGGCAGGGCTAGTCATCCCCGACCTGTGTCTGAACGGAGGGTCATGTCGAGACATCATGCGTGGCTCGCACCAGTGCGACTGTAGAGCCGGCTACTCGGGCAGCTACTGCGAAGCCGACGTGGACGAATGCTATTCGCTGCCGTGTCAGAACGGCGGCTCATGCCAGGATCTGATTGGTCGATTCAAGTGCGTCTGTGCACCAGGTTATATGGGTGTGCAGTGCGAGCACAACATCGATGACTGCGCGAACATTCAGTGCAAGAACGGTGCACGGTGCCAGGATCTAGTCAGCGACTTTAAGTGCATCTGTCCTCGTGGCAGTCGAGGAAAACTCTGCGAGGTACTTGCTATTGGTGTTGCTTCATATAAAGTAAATAAATAACTATATAATTTGTAACTGCTTATACATAACAATATAATTTAGATGATTTGATATTATATGACTGCAAGTTATACAGCTTACGCAGATTTAATTCCTTCTTCCTTCTTGAAATTGTTTTGATTCAAGTAGATTAAACTAGTATTTTTAAAGTAGATATCTATATTTTATTTCGTTAAGTAGCTTCTAGTAGTATTATTAAATATAAATTGCGTGTGTGCTGTAGATTGACATTGAAGACTGTTGGGCGGGTGCGTGTCACCACGGCGGCAAGTGTGTCGACAAGTTGAACGGGTTCCACTGCGAATGTCCTGCCGGCTTCGTTGGTCCTCGATGCGAAGGTGACGTCAACGAGTGTCTGTCCAATCCGTGCACCTCGCCTGGCTCGCTCACCTGCGTGCAAGAGGTCAACTCATTCCACTGTCTGTGCAACAACGGTTGGACTGGTCCGACATGCGCCGTGCGTGTGCCGCTGTGCACCGCTGCTCCGTGCCTCAACGGTGGCAGATGCGTCGAGAACCAGAACTTGGAGAAGATGTGCGTGTGCAGACCGGTAAGAGACTTGAGAGTTCAGAAGTGTTTTTACGAGTTCATGAGTGAGGTGCTATTGAGTTGATCTATATTATTGGCGTACTTGCTTTTTGGTTCACTTGCTTGGAATAGTGGAACGCTGGTCAATGGTAGACTAGCACAGGACCTGTGGGAGTTTTTATGCGCATTCCATGTGGCATATGCACCTTAGTAGTTTGGTTAACAAAAACAATCAGTGAAACTTTATTTTATTAAATTTAATATAAAGAAACTACTTCATTTTATTTAATTTTCATAACAAAAGTAAATTACTTTATTTACTTTAAAAATTTCTGTTTATGAAAATTAACCTACTTTATTTACTGAATACAATGCAGTTTTTTAGTTATTATTTGAATTTGTGTGTGAAATAAAGCGAATTTGCAATTGAAGGCTATGATCCACCTTTTATAGTACGTAACAATTAGTTTTTGTAGTCTCTATAATGACGGAATGGGTTTGTAATTGTGGTGCATTGCTTTATTGCAGGAGTTCTCCGGAGATTTCTGTCAGTTTTCGAATGCAGTTTGCATCAGTCGTCCGTGTCTGAACGGGGGAAAATGTCGCACAACTCCCGCCGGGTTTGCGTGCGACTGCGCGTCGGGTTTCTCCGGTCCGCAGTGTCAGACCAAGAAGTCGAGTAATTGTCACCCTAATCCGTGCCAGCACGGGGGCATGTGCCACAGCGAGGCCGGGCGGTACTGGTGCCGATGCCCCCCAAAGTGGACGGGAGTGATCTGTGACAGATACGACGAATCTTTCGAAGGAGATCTGGGTTCAGAAGTGATTGTGGCGCCATCGGTTGATGCGTGTCACGGATGCGAGGAGTTGTTCAATGACACTGTGTGTCATGAACATTGTAACACGCCTGCTTGTCTGTACGACGGGTGGGATTGCCTGATCACAAAGGTAAGAATGTGTTAATACATTATATGTACGTTGTTTGGCTGCAAGTAATTAGACGTTAATTATTACGAGGTAATTATGATTTCTTTGCCTATGCTGTAGGATACACAAACAGTGTGAGCATGCATGCTCTGAATTTGAACTCTTCATCTTAAGTTGTTGTTGTATGTTTATTTCGTGATTTTTCGTTTTTCCCCTAAGCATTAGTGAAGCGTATATGTTTATCATGATTAGCTTAGAATTCTAATTGATTAGCCTACCAACTTTCTGCCTACAGCAGTAATGACAAATGCAAATAAGGAGAAGCTATTGGCCATGCTGTCAGGTTCTTTATTCATATTAAAAACACTAAGTAATCAGAGAATAATTTAAACTATACAATTCACCATTATGCTCTATTTTGAATGAATTTCATACTACTGCACTGAAATAGCTTTTGAAGTCATTCGCTCAGCTTTACCCTTGTCATCATTTTAATCTTTATCTTTCATTATTTCAGTCGCAGGAATGCAATCCATTCTACGACCACTACTGTCAGTCCATGTATGCGAACGGTCGATGCGACGACGGATGCAACAGTCGCGAATGCGCTTGGGACGGACTCGACTGCGACGACTCTCAGCCGGACCATCACACTATGGCGACAGGTGTCCTCGTACTCATCGTACTCGCTCCTCCGGAAGTCGTGCGTAATTCTTCTATCGCATTACTGCGTCAGCTCGGAGTCCTTCTTCGGACGACGGTTGTGTTGATGAAAGATGAGCGAGGTGAGATCATGATCAGAGTTTGGTCGGGAGGATCGATTCCGTCGACGAGAAACAGACGAGCTCCGGAGGAATTTGTAGCGGATTATTTGCCAAATTCGGTTCGGAAAAGAAGAGCTTCTACGGCCAGTTTATCTGGGTTAGTTGTAGCTCGATATATTTTATAGTAATTCACTTTTTTATTTTAGGATTTGATATTGTAAAAACATTTATGTAATTTGCATTATAATCTTATGTTTACGATTATTATAATTACAATCGTATTTTAAAGAGTAAATGCTTTTAATACCATAATGCAATCTAATTAGATTAACGGTTACAAATTCCTGCAGTAATTTATTAGAGTGATTTGGTTTAATTAATGCTATTATAAAAGTACATAAAATGAATTAAATAATTAATAACAACTGTAATTATTACACGAAATGATGAATTCTGATGTTTTAAAGTAATATTCATGCTGTGATGATGATTTCTATTTTCCAGGAGTGCTGTATACACGAAGCTCGACAACACCAAATGTACTTCGGAGTGTTTTGGCTCTTCCAAGATGGCTGCTAAGTTTGTCTCTCAGTCGGTGCGGGTGGGCTGGAAATCTGAGCCTCCTGTCCTGTATGGTACGTGTACCTTTGTTTCACTGTTTTATCATCACACATAACTCAGGGAACGATGCCTATCAAATAGTATTTTTTTATATCTTATATATTTCTCAAAATATAAATATGGCCATTGGCCACTTTGTGTGTTAAAATATATGAGATTGTTATTGCCCATGAGAATTATTGTTATAGTATAAAGATATGAATTAATATTTTGTATGATGTGTTGATATATGTGGTGAATTTTGTATTAAATCAACGTTTTTATTCAAGTACACTGAGCTGATTATTATGTAGTGTAATTTATGTTTTTTTGTGGAAAGAAATATATTAGCATGTTTGTTAGCTTGTAGCAGAAATGCTAATTCTGATTGTAATCAATCCTGTACTTTATAGTAACCTGTAACAATAATCAATGCTATTTTTGGTGAATCTAGTGACGACTGCAGTCGGCTACCCTCAATTGGAATAATTGAAATTATTAATTAATTAAATTAATTTAAATGTCCTGAAAAGCTAATTGAGAGTAAATTTCTTTTACTCTAGCCCTGGACCAGCCGCTGGACGATGGCCGTGGCTCAGGAACAGCCAGCTTCTTGACCGTCATCCTTGTGACGATCATCTGCGTCGTCGTCATCTCTCTTCTAATCGTAGGCGTCATCGTCACCGTGAGGCGGAAGCGACGTCATGGAACGACCTGGTTCCCGGACGGTTTCCGGTTCAGCTCTGATCCGGTTCATTCTGTGCTAGGACGCAACGCTGCCAAGTAAGGGCATACTTAACTGTACTGTCAAGTGTCTACTGTCTGCACAGGAATTGAAAATTGCAAATTTTTTGCATTTTTGCAAGTTTGCTTTCAAAAATAAAGTGAATACGGTATACGCTTTGGATTATTTGGACATATTGCGGTAAAATTTCAGGTGTCAGGAACTTCCATGTGTAAAACTTTTCTTCAGTTGAAATTCAAATTCCCAAAATGCATTATGCTCTGCGTGGTTTAATCACATTGAGTGTGCTGTTCATCAAGGTTCTGCTTATTGTGGAGGAAAACATTTAGGTGAAGCCGAACCACTTCAATCAGCTGTCGTGCTAGTTATGGACAATGCCAGTCAGGACGATGATTGATTAATGATAAATGATGGCACTTTGTTTTAGGCGTGTGGTGAGATTGTTTTCCTACATATTGTCACTGGACAGTTAGCAAAATCGAAATATTTGTATTTGTAGGAGCAATATTGTGAACAATCTGATGGTGGACAGCATGCACAAGGACACGAGCGGAACGAGTGTTGAGACGTGGAGCGATGATGACAGTCTGGAGCGAATCAAGCGAAGAAAGGTAACTTGCTCTCTGCAACGTACGCTAGTTGCTTAATTGTTGTCCATATCATAGTTTTTTATATTTGCTAAGATAGTTCAATTGTTCGTATTTATTGTGTGATTAATTTAAAATAGAACGTGTTATTGTTTATCCTACAAAATTATTGTGCTCCTGTGATAGAAAAAAAATATAGAATATAAAAATATTACTTTTCAATAAATGTTGAATGATTTTTGCATCAGGCCTATATTCTGTATTTGTAATCACCATGCCACGGAAGCTGTGGTGGGAAATAATGTGGACAAGCTCCGGCAGTTAGAAATCTTAGCCAACTGTTTTTAAGTATCCATCGAGCTGTTTTGAGGTTCATCACCATGTAATCCTGTAATCACCATGTAATCCTGTAATTCACTGTACGTTGAAAGTAGACTTTTTTCATTATTTATGTCATGTTGCTTCTCTCTTGTAGCGCGACAGTTCGGACAGTGAAGTCCTTGACCCCCAGACTGAGGGCGGCGCAACTTCGCTCAACGAGTGGACGAGAGAGCACCATCAGGCTGCTGGCAAGTTGCCAAAATTTTCGCTCGCTCTTACTCCGCCTCAGACGAACGAGTCGCAGGATCGTGACATCAACGTGCGAGGACCCGACGGACTGACACCTCTCATGGTGGCAGTCACGGCACCTGACGGTGATGACACGGTGTCAGACTTGCTGGCAGAGGGAGCCGACATCACCGCACATACGGATATCACAGGTAACTACACAGCGATGTGTGTGTAATATTGTAGCTTAGTGTACTAATCAGTGAAAATTCTACGTAGCAATACAATTGACAACTTGAAATTTTTTCAACTTTATTATTTTCTGAACATAGCTCTAAGACTTTAAATTATTAGAACGCTCTGATATGCTGTAGTCTCTTGTCTGTTAAATGTGCAAAGTAACCACGTTTGTAATCTTGCTTCTTTCCCAATTTCCCAAATGTTATTCACTGATAATTAATGGCACTGTAATACTTTAAATATTCTTTACCAGAACTGTTAATGTGAATAAATTGCTGATATCACAGCTGCTATCAATGTTGATGAGTAGAATTCATTCGCTCTGATGTTCTGCTGTCCATGTTCAGGTGAAACGGCTCTTCACCTGGCGGCTCGGTACTCAAACGCCGTTGCGGCTAGGAAACTGTTGGAGGCGGGCGCTGACATCAACGCAACGGACGTGTCTGGACGAACACCGCTGCTCGTCGCAGTCGCTGCCGACTCTCACGAAGTCTTCAAGGTAATGGTCGATACCGTAGAATCAAATGATGTAACGATACCGATTTTATTAAGAATTACATTTCAATTTTTTTATTTGTCATCATAGCCGCCAAGAAAGTAACAACTGTTTTGTGAAATGGAACCGATTTATGCGCAACTAATAAAATAGCAGCTCACTGATAAAAACAGTTGATGGTAAATTCTGACAATTCAACTAGTGCTTTTCTGTTTTTATTTTCTGTTTTTCTTTTTAGTGCATTTCTCTGCTTGCTTAAGGCCTGTTCTTCACATTAAATTACCTTAGATTATGAGAGTGAACTTTTTTGAAAGTTTTGGATCGTTTGTTGGTTCTATATCTCAACTAGGGCTTATTACATTGATATATGCTAATTTGCATGTTATAATGGTTTGTCTCTCTCAATTAAGAGTAGTTGAGTGACAACGGTGCAGTCATTTGGAGTTGATATATTGAGAGTTGATTGAAGTGTTATTTAAGCAGTCACAATCGATAATATTCGCAGTACATTCGTTGATGCTCAATGATGTATTGTGTATGTGATGTTTGCAGGTTCTGTTGAGTGAGCCTGGTATTAAAGTGAACGCAAGAACTAACGATGGCACGACGGCGCTCATTCAGGCCGTCAAGCTTGATGCCAATGACATCGTCAAGAAACTTCTTAAAGCTTCAATTGATACGAATGCAACGGATAATAACGGTACGGTGTTTTGTGTTTTTGGGATTTCAGGTTGTTAGTATTTATTATTAGCTTACAATTTTTTCTATTCCTAGAGTACACTAAGCTTTACAAACTATCCTGTGTTTAAGAAGTTTTGACTTCAAAGGCACAATATAGCCGCCTGGTGCTGACGTGCCAATACAGACAAAATAAACAAATTTTTCTGAAAATTTTGTCCACAGTGTTGTCAGGCTTAGAATAGACTGTTCCTCCAGTTGTTCAACGGAACCTGCAGTGAGTGTGTTAATGTCTAGAAGGGAATCTGAATGTAAAACTTAGCTTCAGTGTAAATATGAGTGTCATACCAGTGCAGAGTGTCAATCGCCCAGTGTGTGCTTGCCAACATTTCACTCCTTATTATGGATGAAAACATGTTTGCAACGTTCAATCCACTTTAGTTAACCCTAGTGCTAATTGGTGACAGTGACAGTCTGGACGAGAGCAGCTAAGATAGTGCTTGGATACATATTATTTTCATCATGATTAATTAAAATTTCGAGGTATTTTTGAATCATAGATATTTTTGTTACTTCGACTATAGTTTTTTTGTATGTATGTATACATTTAACAAAAATAAAATGAACAGATGTTATGTAACAAGTATTGATTTTTCATTTATTCCCAGCTTAACAACAATTTGCCTTTGTATCGGAAGTGATACTCCAGAGATTTGGGGACAAGCAGAGAACTAATGATGTTAAATATTAGACCTTAGGGCCCTATTTACAATTTTTAAATCAATTAAATTTCTGCACGATTTTGGGCCCTGAGGCCTTGTATGATAAATAATTTATAAATTTTAACATGATGACATGATATTGTAAATGGTTATATTTGTCGTACTCCGTTCAGGTCGGACTGCGTTGCACTGGGCCGCTGCTGTGGACAGCATCGACTCTGCTGTTCTGCTTCTCAAGCACGGTGCGAACCGCGACCAGCAGGACAACAACAACGAAACGCCGCTCTTCGTAGCCGCGCGAGAGGGGAGTTCGGAAGTTGCACGTCTGCTGCTGGAGAACTATGCCAACAGTGATGTACCGGACAACATGGACCGTCTACCGGCTGACGTTGCGCAAGAGCGTCATCATGAGGATATCGTGCGTCTGCTGGACAGTCATCGTGCACTGCTGCCGTGCGCAGGCGGCAATGGGGCGTTTCGTGCATCTCCTTCGCTCGTTCCACCGCCGTACATACAGCAGCAGTCGAAGAATAAGAACAAGAAGAAGCTTGGCGGAGAGGAAGGGAAGGGAGGTCGAGACGAGACGCTGCGATATCTGTTGCCGGCTACGACATGTTCTACGCCTACGACTGTGATCGGCCCTATTGACGTAAAGCGGCGGCACTGCGTGAACCCACTGCCGGCTTCTGCTAATGTCAAGGACAAAGCTGCGAGTGCTTCCGCAGGAACTCTGAAATCCGGAGGAGATGTTAGCGTGCAAAACAAGTGTCGCAAACACGTGTCGCCGAAGCACAAGAGCGAAGGTCAGGCACTGCTATCAAACGTACAAGAATCTCGAAGGCAGAAAAAGGTTTCGGCAGAATCGCCGGCGCAGAAAAACTTGCCAGCTATGTCACCTACTGTTTCGAGTGGCCTTGGTACATTTAAGAGGTCGAATCAACCCGCTCAATTAGACATAGGTGCTGGCAGCGTGGAGAGAAAGGAAGTGAACGCGAGTAAACGAATCGACGGTTCACAATCGACACTCTGGACCGACCAGCAGTGCGATGTCAATCAGAACCGTATGAACCAGGCGTATGAGTCGTTACAAAGCGAACGTTTGCCTGGTTGCCATGGCAATTCAGGTGTTCTCTCCGGCATCGACACGGGGAGAGATTATTCATCGACGTCGCCTGCGTGTCAAACTTTTGTATCTAACGGCGTAGATTCGTTACGAACTAATGTTCGGTCTCCTCCGATGAGACAGAGCAACCCTATATCTCCCGTACACATGCAGGCTATCAACCAGTCTGTGCAGCAGTTCCAGCAGCAGAGACAGCTTAAGCAGCAGCAGCCGCCGCAGCTGTCGGAACATCATCAGCTGTGCACGTCTAATAACTATCACGGTTACCCTTCGAGTTTACCGTATTTCGGACGGCCAGTTGTCGTGTCGTCTGAGCTCGCCACCGGTAAACAGTTTTCCAATTCGCTTCACGAATCTCCTTCGCCCTCCGCCACTGTACACATATCTCAGTACCCGACACCTCCGTCTCAGCACAGTTGCGACACGCCACCTATGAGCGCAACGATGAGTTACCCGTCGCCGAAACATTACCCCACGCCTTCGCCAGATTCTCCTGGACAGTGGTCGAGTTCGTCGCCGCATTCCGCGCAGTCCGATTGGTCGATGAACTCGCCCGTAAATGCGCAGGTACATCCCGGCAAAAAGCAAAATATTAAAGTTGAACCGTTCTCGTTGTAATCCGATCTTATTCTGTGTAATGTGTAATTTGGCAGCTAGCCACCGGTTTCTGTTTAAAACATGGAAAATAACCCGGATGGCAGGGATTTAAATTCTTTCGTAGAATATATTTGACTGTTTCAAGTTAGTACTCGATATTTGGACTCCATTAATAATTCTATGCGTATGCAATTGATGACATTATAATCGTTCGCAATGAATACTTTTTGAATGTTTTTCAATAGAATTGTAAACAATTTTTGGCCAGTATTGTCGGATAGGAGAATTCTGCAATGGTTAAATTTCTGTTAGTGCGGTTTTTAATTATCGTCCAACGTGGCATGCAGTTTAACTGCAACGTTATTGTATTCTAATTAATCTGATTATGTACATACTGCGGCAGTTTGCTTGTGGGTAACCCTGTTCTACTGACGTCATATATACGATATGTTTTCAAGTTGATACAGGATACTGTTACTCGATTGTATTAAAAGTAACGTAGGTAAGTTTACCTGTACTTATACTTTGTGATGATGGGACGGATTCAAGTAATTAGAGTTCATTAATGCCAGAAGTACTGGGTCAATTAATAGTTAAGCATGGTGATTTAGTGTTAAGTTTATGGTGAAATTTTGGTTTATTTCTAATCACAAACATCACAAAATGTGAGTTTTGTCTAATTCAGTATTTTATATTTCATATCTTGCAAAGATTTTACAAAACGATTATGAAAGTGTGAGTGAGATAGTTCGATGATAAATTGATCATTAATTCATTTTTCAGTTTAGGTATGCTGGAATATTAATTTACGATAGTACAGATTTATTGTGGTTTGAAATGTTGAAAAGCCAAGGTACAGACAATCGGACATGGCTAAAGCCTGTACAGTGTACATACAGTTGGACACATGCGTGTATGTAGTAAAGCATAGACGAAATTTGTGAGAATAAATTAAAAGAAGTTCTGTTTAAAGTATTATATACGAAGCGATCAATCTTCACAGAGATTTGGCACAACCCAACAAGTTTGCCTAAAGATAGGAAAAAATGATAGTAGCATTTTCAGTTGTATTTTACAAATCAACAAATTATTCATTATGATATTAGTTTTAGAATCTACAGTTAACAATTTAATTTATTTTAAAATTAATAATATACATTAATTAATTAATTTACAACTAGTTTTACAATTGAGTTTAATTTTTGTATATCAAACGTTGCATGGTATTCTCTGTTGTGGGGTGAGAGAAGTTTTTCAAGGGCGTTTTAACCTTAAGTTTTCATCAAGTTCCCGTGTTTGTCACTTGAATTAATTGCATCTACGTGTAATACCTCGTAATCAAAACTATGTGTTATATTGTTGTGAATTACTGTTACGTTTATTTTAATATTTTTGAATGCAGATTGTAATTTCATTTGGTTTTAATCTGAGAATTACTTGTATGATGTATAATTGAATTGATGTTGATGCATCGATGGAGACTGTTGTTTGAGAGACCAGATTTTCTTTTCATGGAAATTTCAATGATATCTGATTGATTTTGATAGGACAAAATAGTTTGTGGTGGTGACGATGACGAAACCCGTTAAAAACAAACGTTGATGACGTCACAGCGATGGTATTGAAAATTATTTACAATGGCCTGTACCAAAGACATTGGAACAAGAATAGACTGGAATTAACTGAAAAAATGAACCTCTCAGAAGTCACGTGACGCGTGGAAAGTGAAAACAAATTGTTATATCTTCAGCCAATTGGAGACCTCGTAAGACATGTAGCGTGATTCACATTATTTGAACAAATTCGGACGATTGATCATGTGGACATTTATTGTGCAGCAGAAATTATTGTGGAATTGATTAATTCTCTTTTGTAAAATGACGTTATGTTAATCTGTTGCTCAGAGCGTAATTAAGAATTACTGTGTTTCTATTCGCCGTGTTCAGGTTTCGTTGCGTACTATGTGAACTAAGTGTCTACGTTTATGTGCATTCTCATTTATCGTTCCGTCTCGTTATTTTCGTTATAATTTTATACGCAGTGATGATTCTATTTCAACGGATCGCTAAGTTTTGTTCTGTTTGTGTGGATGTTATTTGTATACTGTTATGTGTATACTGTTTGTGTGGTGCATAGATGATACTACTTTTTGCATATTGTAATGCATATATGTGACACTACATAGTGCACTGATGACACTGCATAGTGCACTGATGACACTACATAGTGCATTGATGACACTACATGGTACATTGATGACACTGCATGGTGCATTGATGACACAACATAGTGCATAGATGACACTACATAGTGTCTGGATGGCACTACATATTGCATAATGTAGTGGGACGCTACATATGCTTCATTTAATTGTGCATTTACATGCTTCTTAGACGATAGATCATTAGTTTCACTTCGGTTCAGGATACACTTTACGACGCTTTCCTCTATAGTCGCTTCCCTCTATGAATCGTATTGTTCTGTGCGCTGTTGGCTACCTGGATGTGAACTGTTCTGTGTGCTCTAGGCTACCTGGATGTGAACTGTTGTGGAGGTTTAAACTACTTTTCTCTGTGGTTAGTTACCTAATTAGGCAAGCCATTCGTTTTCCTATTTACAATGGATTATGTATTAACTAAACCACAGATAATACTTGTGATACTGGCCTACTCTTTGGCAGGCTTTTTCTGCTGTGGAACTCTCTGCCTGCTGGTTCTTCTGCATTCAGAGCTTCATGCAACGGTGTATCTAGCTGTTTTGCAATCGTAACTCATGCTGAGGCATTGTCTACACCCCATGGACATTACATTTTTGTACAAAACGTTCTGCTCGTAGTTTGTTCGCTGTTTTGTATTGAAAATTTGTTGATATTACTTGTATAATTGTGCACTTGTGCGATAATAAATGTAGCAGTCTCATGAGTTTGACTGTGTGTTATTTGACAGAAAAGTGTCTGTGAGAATACAGGCGATAGGTTTACTTTATTATTAGGCTTGTCTTGAACAGTGGTCAGTGACTCAGTGGTCAGTGGTCTTGTCTTGAACAGTGGTCAGTGGTCATAGGGTCACACTGAGAATAATACAATAATAATACAATACAATAATACAATACAACACTTGATAACACACACAGATTTCAACAACAAGAGCTGACTTAGAGGCGTGGGAGAATGCAAAACCGGTTCTCCTAATTGTTGCTATCTGTGACTGTTCACAGTCTGTGGGACATTTTTGTTAAACTGCAAAAGTTGTTTCTTTCCATTGATATCAGCTCAATTACAACTGGATTGGGCATGTATTGCATGGAGGTCGATTATTGAGAGATGTTTTTGAGGGCAGAATGATTTAGAAGGAACAAAGGGGTCGACCGAGAATTGAAATGCTATTTGAGTTGAAAGAAACGACTTATGGAAGCATGAACAGAAGAGCAGAAGATAGATGGATGGATAAGTAGTACGCCAAGGTCCTGCCGGTAGGCAGGTCACGAATGAAAGCATGGTAACATAAGCATGGTAACATAATTTAAATCTTGCTTGAAATGATGTCTTATAATGTACCTGAAATATCCTCATTATTTACATAAATTTTATAGAACAGAGTCAATAAGAAGGAGTCAATAAGAACATGCTTAAGCTTATGCTTTAAATGTCGGCAAGTATGTGAATACATTCAATTAATTTCATATGCACATGTAATGTAGGCTATGAACTGTGGTTAAAACACTTAATACACAGTACACACTACGCTGTAAGGAATTGTACCACAGTAAACCCGAGTAAATTCAATAATATTGTTATCCATATGAATAGATACGTGTGGTGAATGGAGTAAGTTCAGCTTTTAGGCGGGTATACAAACAAAATCAACCCAATTCGAGCAAAATCATTGAAACGTAGAAGTTGTACTGAAACGATGCTGGAAAGCAATAATTGACCTTTAGACTATTACGGAGAGTGAACTCGAAAAATTAAATGCTTTTGTACTTGGGCCACTGAAATAGTCTTTGCCAAGGCGGCAGAAAATATAATTAGAGGCCAGAGCTAATTAGCTTCTATTTTCTTCTATCGTTATTCCATATAACCAGTCGGTCTATTGATAGTCATGATCATTGACCTGTATCCAAACAGGCCTCTTGGGCTTATATTGCTTCCAGTGAGTTTCGCAATCACTTCAAGCTCAGCGCTCACAAGACATACGGCCCCAGATGTAGCCCAAATCTGTCTATTATTTTCTTACGTTCAAAAATCTATCTTCAGAATTTTTATTGATTTTATAACTTTGAAATTCCATGCTTGGGCCTGTGGCAACAAAGTTTTTTTGCCTATCAAGCATTATACCCGTTTTGGGATGTCTTATAGCCGTTTTGGGATGTCTTAGTTATTCTATGTTCTTATCATCGGTGAGTTGCAGAAAATACTATTGTACTGTATAAAATGCCTATGAATTTCGCACTAACACTTCAGATTTCGCCCCAGAATAGAAGCTCAAGTTAATGCGCAATTCATAGCTATTTAGCAGGCTTTCTGACACCCATGAGTCATAGATAAATGATTGACTAGAGTGGCCATCCCAAAGTGGTCTATTGTGTCTATTTATCGTTTTTTTCTGTCAGTTGCTCTACTTTTTAATGTAGTGAAATTGCAAATTTTTTTGACTTTAAAACAAAAATAAAAGTGGCAATAATCAGAAACAATGTGCCACAACTATTCTATAAAAAATGTCTCAACAAATTGCATCAACCTATCTGCAAAAATATGATGTAAGGCATTAACCAACTGAGAATCCACAGCGTATAGTGGTTACCCAATCAGTACAAGCCAATAAAGTTTTAATGCTTTATTTAGGATATTATTAATTGTAGGTAGGTTAGCGCGGTGTAAACAAGATCCAAATCAAAATATTGTGCGAGTTAGGTAATTGATCCTAATCAGCTGTGTGGCGGTCACGTGGTCTAGGATGTCAGCTGATGAGGATACAGAGCTGAGAGACCTGGTAGCACAGACCCTCGAGGCTAACGGGGTGCTCGGTAAGATCAGGGTGCGTACCCACGCTGTCTATTCATTACATAGGTTACTTGGCGTGTTAGACATGCCCGAACATGCAAAACATGCATGCATTAATACATTTCCCCCGCAGATCGTAGCATTGCAGCTTGTGTATGTGTGACAGTGTATGTGTTTAAGTACATTCTTAAACCTATTCATATTATTTTAATATAATGCAAAGCTGCAACATTTCATGTCTTAAAGACGCATTGTATTAATGCGCTGCCGTACACAAATACGGATATACAACCACGATTAGGCTTAACCATTGCTAGAAATGGGGGTGTTGTCGGTTATCGCACGTCACCCAGTTTCCGGTACCGGATTAACACCAAATTTGGGTCATATGTTGACTACACTATTTCCTACATATGGTACAAAAATGGGTTCTCCTACACTTTAGTACACTGCATGGGAAACTGCTAGGGTTAACGTAGGGTTAGGGTTGGGGTTAGGGTT
>JAQFYQ010000153.1:0-20674 GCA_034694885.1 Buchholzia appendiculata | reverse complement strand
CAATATGGAGGACAGTGAAGTGTAACTTTTGTGTCATATAATCCATAATTGCAGGCAAATTATCTATTGTTTATTATTCATCAACTGTAGTGTGCTCGGGAACAGTTCCATTCTCGTGAGGTTAGAAAGATTTTAGTGGCATCAAACCCCTATATGAAAGCACCTAACGTGGAAAAGGTGGAAATTTATGCATAAATGGAAGCTCGTTCAGACAAGAAATGAGTCTGAAATGAAATCTGATGTGAAAGGAATGGACGATATATTATGAGACGATAGTATGGATTGTTATGAGCATGGAGCTCTCAATTGATTGTATTTGCTGTACTAGTAAAAATTCTCTATTGGCTTTATTCTTGATGTACTTTTGTTTAATGTTGTTAGCCGAAGGCACTCATGTTCTGCTGCATGGACAGTCGTATAATCATCACCCGACTTGTGCAGCAAGATGTCGGCGAGATGTTCATCGTGCGTAACGCTGGCAACTTGATCCCCAACGAGGATTGCATGAGCTTTGACACCGTCACAACGGAACCAGGCGCCCTGGAGCTTGCTTGCGTCATCAATAAGATACGTCATGTGACGGTCTGCGGACATTCCGACTGCAAGGTGAATGTTATTACGAGTTGAATCTGAACTTGTTTAAATAGCAAGAATAGATTGGAATTTAAACTTAATCTAATATTAATTTTATCAGATTAAATTACTATTATTAGATTTAAACTTTAGTTTAATAATTGATTTTAGTTACAAACACGAGACATCAAGCTAATCAGGCTGACCTGAAATTTGTGCGGTTTCCAGTGCGATTGGAAACAGATTCTTGAAATAAG
This sequence comes from Buchholzia appendiculata, assembly GCA_034694885.1. Classification (NCBI taxonomy): domain Eukaryota; kingdom Metazoa; phylum Annelida; class Clitellata; order Enchytraeida; family Enchytraeidae; genus Buchholzia; species Buchholzia appendiculata. The sequence goes on along the minus strand of JAQFYQ010000153.1, from coordinate 19,844 downwards.
GCATGAGTTGCCTCGGTTATCTAGTAAATGTTGACAGGGCAATTTTTAGTATGATGAATCCCGATACTTTTGTTTATTTCTTTGTATTGCTAAGTTTTTAATTGGCAAGATGGTAGTTATGAAAGTCCAAATTGTTCTCTTCAGTAAGACTGCAGTTCTGAATGTCGCCGATCTGTGTTAGTTTAGATTAGTTTACTTTAGACGTGTGTGTGTCTAACCAATGTCGTGACGCCGTGTACAGAAATTTATTTGGGTGTGATGTATCTCACAGTTCTTTTTGATTGTTGTGTAGGTCATGATGTACATATTATGTATTTTTATATGCCTTTATATTTACATATATATTTTATTACAATATGTATAATATAGGAATGTTAACCCTAGACGTACCGGCATATTTTCGTAACACTTATTCTATGGTGGGGGGACTTTGGTACCCCTAGCAAAAGTCATTCTTTAATCTATGCGGAGTAAAATTTGTTATAATTGTAATGGATGTGGTATAACATATTACAAACGAATGCTGAAAAGTTTTAGTTTTTATAAAGAACTGCAACAAGATTTGTCCGAAATGTTTTCAGTAAAACGTATAGCATTGCGTAATGCTGCAGCACGCCATGTAAGTCATGCGCACTAGCTAACGAAGACTGGTCAATACCCAGTCAAGGTCATCTCTCGCGCAGCGGCTGCAGGCTAGGCAGGCAACAGCAGCTGTGTTGATAGTTCTATCTTGTAGTAAACTCATAAAGCGTCAATTACATGGAAGGCCACACATTTTTAAGCTGTTTCTGAAAAGTTGTGACGAAATGTAACTACGGGGAAATGTAACTACGAAATGTAACTATGGGGACTTTTTCCCCCCACCCGGTACGTCTAGGGTTAAATGTATAAATCACGCAATTATGGAATGGTGTAAATGTGGAATGTGGAACGTAGTTAAGCATTATTCAATTATGTTAATATGGAATGTAGTTATGCGCACGACTGTGTATCTTGTCTGCAGGCGATAGAGTTGTTATACTCGATGAGACACGACATGAAGAGACACTCGGGCACGCCGCTCGAGGTCTGGATGAAGCGCCACGGAGCGAGAAGTATCGCAAAGTTCAACCTGCTCGAGAGTGTGGGAGGCGTTGGACCAATCACGTTTGAGGCCGAGACGCCGGACAAAGCTTTCACCGCCTACATTGACCCGGAGAGGATTCTTGAGCCTGTCGACCGTCTATCACAGGTGTGCCAGCATTGTTCTTTCTTCTTTACTGTCCTTGTGAACTGCTTGCACGGTTGACTGCATCTGGACTAACGTTATTCAAGTCAATTGTATCTTACTTAATTCTTGTGGATTCTGAGAGATACCATATCTATCTTGTCATCTCTTTCCAAATGCTGCATATTCTGCAGTTCTCTATTGTAATTATATCTATTGTAATTATATAGATATATTATATATGTTATTATTGTCAAGTGTACGAGTTCTTATATTCGTCATCAGATCTGAACTGAACAGATCTAAGATTCTAGGCCACGTCTTGAGCTATGTTAAAATCGTAATGGTATTACAGACTTTACGATTTGCAAAGTGTGTAAGGATTCGTATAAAATTATCACCTGAATACAAATCAAATGCAGAATGACGTGTGAGCGATTCTATGCGTGATGAACGCATGTTATTGAAGGACCGACAGATATTCCTTGGATCCATGAATATTATCCCCGATGTTGGTATAATTTTTGTGCAATCTTTATTTATATTTTTATCTTAAATAAATTATTTGATTAATTATTATTTCCAGCTTTAGCATATTTGTTTACCATGCTATGTACTTCACATTATTACTGTATTTCTTGGACAAAGAATTACCTGCAATATAAATACATCTTGTTGTATTTTTTGTTGAACGCCAGGTGAACACGTTGCAGCAGCTGCAGAACATTGCCAGCTACGGGTTTCTCGAGGAGAAACTGAAGACCGGACAGGTGAAGCTGAACGCCCTCTGGTTCGACATCTACGACGGTGACTTCCAGATGTTCAGTCGTGAGAAGCAAAGGTTCATCGAGGTCACCGAGGAGAATTACGAGCATCTTAACGTCGACGGAGATAGTTACGTCGACCCGAAGCTTGCCGACATAAAGCATTTTGAGACGACTGACTGAAATGTGATGCATGAGGTGGTCGGGAGATGAGATCTTTGTGAGATACGGTCTTTGTGAGATATAGTCCGAGAGATAGGGATCTTGAGATTATATGAACTATGAGGTGTGAGGGCTTTGAGAGATAAGGTCTTTTAGAGATAAGGTCTTGGACATATAAGGTCTTTGTGAGATACGGTCTTTGTGAGATAAAGAGATAAGGTCTTCGAGAGATAAATTCTGTAAGAGGTAATGCTCTTTGAAAGGTGTCTTTGACATAATTGACTGTGATAAATTTGAGAGAGTTAAGTACAGTTTTATAGTTGTGTAGGTATGAGCAATTGATGACCGAAGTGGGAAGAAAAGACGTCTGCAATGTGTTTCTTTTTAATTTTGTAGGGCTGGGGGGGGAGATGTTAACAATTCAAATGTGGTTGTCTTAAATGTACTCTTTCACTGGTTAGATCTTTAATTTTTGTCGCAGAAGTATCTGTATCTTCTAAAAGGCCAATAAGAATAGTGTGTTAAATGGTTTGAATTCTTGTCATTTGTAAGCCAATATTTCTTCAGTTCTCGCTCTGTCTTGACCTGTATCAATACTGTTGTGATGATATTTGTTGAGAGCATTATCGATGCTTTAACTTCAGCTTGTGAGATGCTTGGAGTTGTTTATTGCTTGAAGTGCTGTGCGTAAAGTTGATTAGCCTAGTCGCACTGTCCGTATGTTTTCTTTTGGCTCTGAGTGAGACATTTGATGTATTTAGTGAACTGCTAAGCTCTTTTGCTGCTCGAATCATTACCAGCCAATTATTGAGAAATGTTATTATTTTTTACTTCAAAGAGACTCGTAAAGCTCCAGGATATTTCTCTATAATCTGTGTTGGCTATCCGGGCGTACCATTATTTAGATTGAATTACTTGCCTATACCAACAGATGACGAATTATGCTATCATACATATTATTGAGATTGTTATCCTTCCAAATTTTACTGTGAATGATAATAATAATAAATATTGACAGAATTAATTTTTCTGAATATATTTGAAAATATATATAATATGACTATTATAAAAGCTCTTAACTCGTGATTATTGAGTCTTTTGAAGCACCTTTTATTTCCATCAGTGTTACGAATTAGTTATCATTTATAATTTTTTTGGATCAAATGGATTTTTATTTATGAGATAAATATCTTTGAATTCTTAGCTTCTCAGATTAGGTTTCTGTTTTAATTGTATTAGTAAGGACAGTTAGTTATACTGTGTTTCCTGAGCACTCTGCCTACCGTTACTTCTGTGCCTTATTCTGAACGTGATAATCTTTTATTGATGAAGTATGGAAGATTGCGCAAATTTAGTGTAATTTCTGTGGAACTCTACAATCTCAACATTTAGAATTGTTCAGAACTGATGTTGCTGAGATTTGTGAAGATTAGTGTACAGAGTTGTTTGCAGTGGCTCTTCTGTTGATGGAAAAATGAATCATGAAACGAGATCTTTGAATAATGTGTACTGCGCTAAACGATAATGCATTGTTCAGTATTTTGTGTCTCGCTAGTATATGTTGTTTCTGTAAATAGCTAATAATGGACCTAATATCTGTTTTACATATATGATATGTGTATTATATATGGATATCATGTATTCTACAATTGATATGCTTATTTGCTTTCTGTGTATATTGTTGCCTGCTATTCGGCTTTGTTATTTTGTTGATGTATCCTTCAATTTGTTGTATTCTGTTTTATGCTTTGTACTTAGCTGACAAGTTTTCTTTAAACTAGTTACTATCGCTAACATATTCAACGACGTGATACATTCAAATTGAATACATACCTTTACAGTGAACCGTAGATCAGCTTTTTCCTCTTTGGATCCAAATATTTGATAAACTGCCAGAAGATGGCTCCATGTACAAACAGAGGAGAATTAGTTTGGCCGGTTTGCTGCATGCTGGGCAGTGTCAATTTTTAACTGTTGACATAAACATTTAACGTCAGATTTCCATGCCAGGAAGGGTTCGTCGTAATGTTACAGCGTCTTACTTGATGTAATGTATTGTGGTAACGTTAAACTCTCCCTCTCTCTCTCTCTCTCTATCTGTCAGTGTAGACAGTTATTTCCCTGAAGAGAATACAATAATGCGGTATATGTAATGGAAAGATTTTGCGGATGCGTTGCAAATTTGAATAAATAGGATTTTTCTATTCTAGTTTGAATTTAGAAGGTGATGACGACTTTATCTACGTTCCAAGTCATGAGTCTTTTGAAGATTGAATTTTTTGTTTGCATTTATGTTGCTAATTAGTTATCGTGTATAATTTGGGATCAAATAATTTTTTTGCATGGTTATGATTTAATATTACATATCATGAAGAGTAGCTTCAGTTGAACCACTATCATGTGTGGCTGTTCCGTGTGATTCTATGCAGTCGTTATGATCAAGTCTGGGTTTTCGGCAGGTCCTCGGCGCCCAAACTCTCCAAGCTTCCCTATCCTCTGCATTTCACCACTAGTGATGCCTTCTTCAAATAGTCATTGTGACACTCTGGATGGGCTGAATTATTGTACTGAAAAGTGTTCTAGTTCTGTTGCGTCACGGAATAGTTACTTATAACTTATTTACATGCACTGTTATGTATTATATTTCATGGTGTAGTCCAAGAAAAGACCAGACAGGAATTTGTGGTGAGCAAAAACCAATGGATATCGCTCAGTTCTAAGAATATATCTTTGGATTTGGGATATCCATGATCCAATGCTTGCCGTTCCTGGAATCAGCCCTCATATTAGCCACAAAAATATAAATGATGACATTATTTTATTTTAATCGGTGTATAATCATTTAACACTATGTGTAATAATTTTATTACTGGTTAACGGCTATTCTACTAGAGGTTGTAATTATGGTGTAAAATGGAAGATTGTCGGCAGTCGATGTTCCTCAATTTGGCCCAAAGAAGGCATGAAATGAAATGGCTAGAGAGACTGACTTTCAAAGCAAAAGATTTGAGGACGGTTTCTGAGATCTGGCAGATTACTATAGTTCGCCTGCTCCACGTACTCTGTAAGGTGAGCGGTGAGATTGTCGGCGTCAAGAAGGGCATCCGGCTGTAAAAGAGAAAATTTGCTTCAGTGATGTCATATGCATAATGCCCAGTTTATTCGGCCTAAGTGTTCCTGTCAACAATTCCCTCGTAATCGGTCAATTTTCTCTACGTATTGCGAAAGGGAAACATTTCTGTAACGTTCCAACTTACTCCAGCGTTGCCAATATCAGTCTTAACAATACATGATGATTCCGTGCCATGCTGGAACCTCCGTGGAACGTTTTACCTCACCGACAATTAAATAGATTTTTTGTCTATTTTCAGTGCAGTTGCTGTTATGTTACTGTTTGGTGTAATGTATCATTCTTCAGTGACGCAGTTGCATACGTTTGAAACTGCGTGATGATGGATGCAAGTGTGTGGAAGTGATCTGGCTGTATGCTGAGTATATCACGGAATAGTCTACGTCACAGAGTTATAGCCAGTGCTTGAATAGTAGAAAAATCACTGGGGGCGGTGGGGAGAGCGAGAATTTTTTTTTTGCTTTTTTGGTTACTTGCGAGGCCATTTCTGTGATTTTTCTCAAAAAAAAAGTTAACGATTTTTACAAATAGAACAATCTGAATCGTTGGATTGAAATCGACTCCCAAGGGATCGCATTAAATTTGGGGTTAGAATTGTAACTGGGTGTTCGACCCCACCCCGTCAATTCGAGCACTTTCTAAAGGTCCCCCCTCAATTGTGTCATTTTGATTGGATATTGATTACGGTGTATGAATGTAATTATGTGATATTACTAATAACATAACTGAATAAATTGTAAGGTACATGCATACATGTATTGGACTATCTGTTGACTATGCATAACATTAACTGTCACACTGAGGCAAGTGCTAGTGATTAACACTATATTGTTGAATATGTTATTGATTAGTGTTAGTTATTGGTGTTAGTTATTGAATTTGTTATTGGGTTTAACTGAGATTAACCGTACAATATGTGCTGTTCATTGAATTGCACTCGAGATGTATAATTTAATTATAGAAAAACTTCGGAATATTTCAATTAACACACAGCTTCAAAATAAATATATATTCACCGAACTTTATTAATGAGGGTGTGGTTATGATTAAAGTACACTGCTTGAAAGCAGTTCCCGGTGAAAGCTACTGTTTAACGACTTCGCACACCGATCCTCTAGGCCTATGATGTGAATACAGGTGGTAGGCCAGGGTGCTTCCTGTACAGGTAGTGAAAATTTCAGCGGCATGTCCAAGGCCACACAAACAATTTGTTGCAATCATTTCGTAAACTTTAGACTTGTGTATGTCATGTGATATTATGAATGCTGTGCTCATGCTCGAAATGCCGACTTAGTTTCGACTCGGCCAGGCTTTCAAGTACGGACCCAAGTCGTGCACGTTGCGGAATCACGAGATGCACTTAACATCACTAATCATATGTATAGTAGCTTAGATATATGCATGTGCCTGCAAGTCGAGTTGGCGACTGGAAGGGCGTGCGGCTGTAAAAACTTTCTACATTGAAAATCCTAGATGTTAACATGCTCTGCAGAATCAGTGATTGTGCATTAATCACAGTGAGCGTGCTTTCTTATATTTGCCTTCTAATTATATATTGAAACATTTTGGGAAATGTCCATTTATCACTAACCAACATCTAACATCAGTTTTCCTTATCAGTAAGAGTTAGACTTCTCCACCCGCCTATATAATTAGTGCTAGTGCTTATTGTGAACAATGCCATGCTGGACGATGACGATGATATAAGCATACAAATACACTTTTTGTATACAGATATAACAATATTTACTGTGTATAAATAGTATACATAGCATGCACTGTAGTGTGTATATATATATATACAATCAGATATGTAGGGTCATATTCACATAAGAGGCAATAAATAGCGATAATAATAATATAACAATGTCGTATCTACTATACAAATCTACTGTACATATAAATGCAGTTTGTGTAGGCACAGAATTACCTGAGTTACTGTTACAAAAATTGCACAGTTATTGCTCTGACCCGTAATAGGCTGCACCAACTTAGCGTGTGCGTAAGAGGTTGCACCAACTAAGCCTTTGCGTAATAGGCTGCACATCCTAAGCATGTGCGTAATAGGCTGCACATCCTAAGCTTGTGCATAGTAGGCTGCACCAACTAAGCATGTGCGTAATAATCTGCAGCAACTAATCCTGTGCATAATAGGTTGCACCAACTTAGCCTGTGGGTAATAGACTGCACGCAATACCTGTGCAACGTTGCATGCCCTAGAAACATTTAAATAATAGTGATGAAATGTAATTTTTGGAACTATGCAGCCATAACATTCGACACTTGTAAAAATAATATCAACAACTTCCAAACAGAAATATTTGTGAATTGCACTGGAATAATTATGCAAGATATCTCTGAATAGTTCGCTGTGAATAACCCCTTTAATATTCATGGCAGGTCGTGAATATTCATGTCATTTCATGATCAGTTAGTATCTGGATTTATGTATATTGTGTAGAATGGCTACTCGGTATATCTCAATCGTTTTAATTCCCCACGAATTGTTCTGCATCTTTGCATCATCATCATCGTCATCCTTATATCCATGACCAAAGACTTTTTCAGCACAAAATGTTGACCTCTCATTAGCCTTGGTGTTAGCCAATGTTGGAACACAGTCGTGGGCCGAAGTGTCTCAACTCTTGAAAGAAAACAAGGTTACGACTGGTCTGTTGATGTAGCGATGTGCTTGATCACTGTGCCCATAGCTCATGGGTGGATAACCGCAGTTGTTACCATGGCAGCGTATTTAGTAGAACCAATGAGTGTGGTACTAAAAGACTTCTGCGTCGGAGAGGTTAGCTTCGAGCGACTCGAGCAGATCATCGCACTGGTTCTCGTAGAACGTTTCGAGCGGAACGCGTGACGTCGTGAGGGTGGAGCTACTGATGTAGCGTCTCAGCAGGTCGCTGGCGCTGTGTGGCCGAGGAACCCTCTGCATGTCCTTGTGCCTCTTCCTCTCGCTCTCTTCCCATCCTCCTGCCTCTTTACTGTCTTCACTACGATGTCCAATCCTTCCTCCATGCGAATCTTCACTTGAATGTTTCTCTTGGTGTTCATGTGGAGTATGTGGAGAACCAACTGAAGGTCTCTCTGCGCCCATTAAGGAGGAGGAGGAGGTCTGCACAGGCAGTGAGATGTTGTCCAGACTCTTGGAGTTTGACCGACAGTTGAACGGTTGGAAGTTGACACGCGACAGTCTGCTCACCTGGATCTTCTGCTGGAGAGCAGTCGTCAGTTCCAGCAGGTTCCCGATGCTTCCTCTCCCAGAGTCACTCACGATCTCCGCCGACGAGGTCTCTGACTGCTCCTGGTTGAGCGTGTGCTCCAGGTGCTCCGTCGAGTCCTGGAGCTTGTGAGACCAAGAGGCTGATCTCAGATGTTGGACTGTGCCGGGTGTCGGGTCACCCTGAACGCTCGGTAAAACCACTGCGCTGCTCCGAAGGTCGCTACTACTACTCGTCGCAGGATCAGTTCTTCTACTATTCATATAATTCACTTTATTGCTGTCGTCCGTTGCTCCATCACTCATGCGATTGTCTTCGTTACTCGTGTGATCGAATCCACTGCAAGTGCGATCGACTCCGTTACTTGTATAACTAACTCTGTTGTTCATGTGGTCGACCGTGATGTTTGAGCAATCGCTATCGAAATCCACCACCGTCTGCGGTTTATTTCTTCGTCCTACAAAGCGGACGCTATTGCTCGTGCTATTATTGGTGTCTGCGTTATCGTTATATGTGATGTCTTTGTTTGTCGTGTTGTTAGAGAGTTCCCAAGGAGGTTGTTCCAATTCTTGAGACTTCCAGGAATCATATCCACTTTCGCTGATGGGCACGCCGCCCGGCAGGTCCACCTCGGAGGGCGCAGCCGCCGAGGAAGGATCTTCATTGATGTGCTCGGACTTTCCAACAGGATTTTCTTCTCTTACACATTTCAGAGGTGGAGCGTCTGGACTGGAGTTGGGATCATCTCTTGGACTGCTGTATTCGTCTGGATTGGATGTCTTCGAGGCTCGTTCAAGGACAATAATGTCTTCACTTTCGTACGTCACGACAAACACGTCGCCTTTCCTGCGCTCCAATCCTCGCTCCAATCCTCGCTCCAATTCTTGCCCCAATCCAAGATCAAGTCTTCCATCTGGTGACCTGACTGCATTCTGTTTTGTTTGGCCCTTGTTCTTCGTTATATAATCTGGTATTCGTCCTTGTTTCGTACTCCTTTCTTCCATCGTTCCTTCTTGGCTTCTATCTATCGATCTCTCGTACTGGCTGGATAGTTCGCTTGGATCCTCTTCCATGCTTTGAGCTCTGTGGTCCGGACCAGTGAACACTCCACCACTCTCAGTGCCATCTGTCGACGTTGACAAGCTGTCTCGCTTTGACGCGGGCCGGTGCATCGCGGAGATTTTTGACGAATGGATGTTGTAGGAGAAACCTGACACAGGAACATCATTTTCTTCCGACTCGTTCGTGTTCACAACTTCTCTCACTCTCGATGCACCTTCATCTTCATTGTCGTTCTTGTGTTTATTTGAGCGTAATTGTTTGCTCTTCGAAAGCATTTCCTGTTGCAGTAATAAATACTTATTTCTCCGAGTTTCATGTCCTTTGTTTATCTTGTAACCAGAGATGACATCAGGTTTTCTGGCAGCTGCCTGGTGAGTGGTTGAGCTGTCTAGAAAGTTGCGAAGCTCTTCGTACTGGTTAACTTCATCGCCACCAACTCTGTACTCTTTTACGCTACTTCTACCTCCAACTGTATGTTGCTTAGACATTGTAGATTTAGTGTCGTCCTCCTCTGGGATTTTATCAAACGTTTGGTTTCTCCTACTTAACGCTGTATTTGCCAAGGTAGATTTACCGTCAGTTACACCGCCCATAGGAGACAAGCTGTCAGGTGAGAGATCCGCTGATGCTGACCTCGGCCTGGACTCGTGACCTACTTGCACTCGCCTGTCTGGTGGACTAACAGCTGATCGATCACGTGCCGATGACGTCACGCTGAATGTAGAGTACCTGGCACTAGATGTCGCCGCTGTGTACGGTTTGACCAGGCGTGGCGGAGGCTGGTGCGATTGGGATGAACCGTCGGGTAGTGAAACAGCGAGTGAGTTTGGTGTGGTGCATGCTTGGGAACCCGGTGTGGGGGATTTATGTAGACTTGAATCTGATGTGAAGCCTGCACTGTAAACTGGTCCTGTTGTATGTTTACCAGGTTCGGCCGTGCCAGGTTTTGCTCCACTTTTAAGCATGACTGGCCCACTTGGCCTGGCACCTGGTCTGATATTCCCAACCGCCGTGTTCTTGGAGTCAGCAGGTGTTGGTACATAATTGTTGGACATGATAGGATCTGCAGAACTTGGATTAGTGGAACCCGGAGTCACAGATCTTGGACTAACAGATCCTTCCACTGAAGCGGATGACGGAGTCATGGATCTGCGACTGAAGGAATCTGAAGTAATACTATTTGGAGAAAGAACTGGCTGAGGATTTCCTACACGACTGCTGCTGTTCATCGTTCCTGGTCTAGGCTTACCAGCGCCAGGCCGCCTCACGTTATTCTCAGGTCTGGGCCTGTCCAGTACGATATCATCGCATTTCATCCTCTGACCAATCAGAGATTGAGACGCTTCCGATTGGTTGCGCATCGTTGACGTAACGGCGTCTTGACCAATCATAGAGCGACACGGAGGCGCGTTAGTTTTGTCCGTTCCAGGGACTGCGGCATGTCCTCTGCTGTTCCATCCAAATTTGTTACCAGAACTTCTCTGTAATCCAGCAGGTCGTTCTTTGATCAATGATGTACTATCGCTTTGATCATTTGGTCCTCCGGTCGGCTTGGAATCTCTCTCGTGCCTCCAGGTATCAGAGACTACAGAATCTGTATCGTTATCATCGATGACGTCATGCGTGCGATCTATTATATAATCACTTGACATACTGCCCGAGTCAGTTGCTTGATTCGCGCGCGCGTCTGCTGGTCTGGCTGATTGCGGTCTGGTCAATGATGCGTTACTTCCTGCACGCCTGTTGCTCGACACTTGTTGCTGTTCGTAAGAATCTCCCCTCGAATAAGTCAGCGTTTCCACAGACGACGTCATTAGATCAGAGGACGAGTTGAACATTCGCTCTGAATGAGGTCTTGTTGTCGTACATGGCTTTCTGAGATTGGTTGGTGAAGTACGTGGCCTGCTCTGATTGGATAGTGAAATAGAGTAAGGCTGTCTTTGATTGGCTGATGAAGTTGTAGGCTGCGTAACGCTGCTTCCTAATGGTATCTTTAAATTACCTTCGATATCATTTGTACCGTTCTTCAGATCCGTGCGAAACGTTGGTGACGTCTTCGGACTCGAAAAGTTGTTCGAAAAGTTGTTGAAACCCGAGTTCCCCGCAGACCGACCGTCCCTGACCTGGCGACCAGGACTCGGAGGCTCTACGCAGTTCTCAAACTGTTCGCTGATCGTGTCGATGGTTCCGAAATTCTCGAGGCGTTGTATACGATAAATTTCGTCCGCATCTCTTGTGCGACTCGATCGAATTCTCTGAAGCTCTGAACTTTGTTTGCGATTGCTTCGGGAATTCATTTCCACTTTATCCGTTGTTGATTCATGATGGCCTCTGTTAGTAATCCGTCGTTGTTTACCCGAAGTTGCTTCTGATGACGTCATTAAACCTCTGTTATCAGCTGATATCAACGACATCGGACGAACAGGGATCTTCTTCGATACCCCTCCGGTCACGTGACCAGACTTCAGATTTCCTGCTTGGTGGAGATGCAGAGAACCTGGGCGGGTGTTTTCCAGATCCGAAGCCGCTTCATCGCCGGAGCTGCTGTCCACGACCGTGTCCGTGGACCTGGATCCAGCAGCGTGGACGGACGACGAGCTGGAAGATAGCGAGGAGTTCGGAGTCGTTGATCTGGAGCGAAAGGAAGCATCGGAAGTATAGAGACTGAGGTTTGAGAGGGAGAACACGTCCCTGCCTGCGTCCAGAGGTCCTGGGTTCGATGTCGTCTCAGAGTCGTCTGTGTCATCTTGTGTGAGATGACTAATTGCTTTTCTCTCTGGCTTTTCCTTGACTGACGACATTTCAGTTGTTAACAGTGGAATGCTATTGAGCATGCTATCAGGCGTTCTAGAGAGGCTCATTTGTTGTGTACTTAGCAGACTGGATTGTGTGATGAACTCAACATCTGTTCCATCTGAAACATTGAATATCAAAGAGTTGAAACGCATGTTTTCTTCTTCTATGCTCTTCATTGTAACTGTCTGTGAGACATTGCATGCTCCTTGAATCTCCTGTTCAGAGATTGAACACATACCTCTTGTCTGGTTCAGCTCGGTCTTTGGGCTGATACTAGATTCCTCATTAGCTTGACATCTATCCGAAGCCAGACGTGGCATTTCACTCAGTGACCGATGCAAAGAACCCGAAGCTTCATGCATTGATTCCGAGCACAGCGTCGAAGAAGGAAGACCTGCATCCGGTCGGCAGTCCAGTACAACTGTGACGTCATCAACGTTCTCCGCTGTTACCATGGCTACGGAGACACGTGGCTGCTCAACGCAGGACAATCTCTGTGACGCGATGAGTACTTCAGTGCTGACGGACGCGCTCAGCATGGATTCGAAGCTCTCCACGTACGTCACGTTCAGGTCCAGACTGCTGCGATGCGACTGATAGCTTTCCGGTCTCGAGCTCCCAGGCCCTCGAGATCGTAACGTGACAGGAGGAGTTTCCTCCACAAGAACGTGCGAACTCTGCGACACATCGGGAGCTTGTTGGTTTCCGGCGAAAGATGTCCTAGATACGAAACTTGATGAAACAGACACAGCGCCTGCGCTGCCAAGTCTTCTCATGCCGCTCTGCTTCTGTGTCCGAGGCCCGACGGAGCTGGCACTGCCATACCTCTGCAGTGAGGACTGGCCTTGGGTGTTGCCGGCTGGACTAGGTGTTGTACTACTGTGCCGTCGCGTCGCATCCCCACCCTGCTGTGCAGCACTCGAGGACGATCTGCTCGTACTCGTCGGTCTGCGTAGAACTGACGGAGGATCCGACTGACGATGCTGCGGAGATGTTGTGAAGTTGTTCTCCTGATGACCTTGTCTGATGACGTTCAAGGTCGTGCTTGGGTTGCTACGTTGCGAGCGCATGGCAACACCTGGGCAAGCCTGGTGAGCTGCCGGTGTCGTCGTTGTCTTAGACTGTTGTCTGGCGGTCGGAGTAACTTTATTGATATTCCTGGAAGAAAGATCTGCAGCAGGTTCTCTATGTACCGTACTCGACGCAGCCTGTGATAATTCGTTCAAAGAATTAGATGTAACTGCTTCATCGCTACCTTGACCCGCTGTCTTTGATGCAGTTTCATTGGTCAATTTGGAAGCACAATGATTAGAAGACTGCTCCTTTCGTGCATCAGACCTCAACACCAAACCTTTGGTGGACGATAGCGAAAGTTTTTTACTGGAACTAAGTTCTAGTTTTGTGTTTGTTTTGGGACTGGTCGCCTCGGACGATGTTCGATTACTAGCTGTAACTTTTGCTACACGCGAACCCGTGACGTCACTCGCTACACGCGAACCCGTGACGTCACTCGCTACACGCGAACCCGTGACGTCACTAGCTACACGCGAAACCGCGACGTCACTTGAATCAGGACCAGTTGGTGTTGCCGTGACGTCACGAGTTGTAGTTGTCTCAGTATTTAATTGTTTTCGCAACACAGGAACACATCGGGTGTTGGAAGGCGCAGAGTTGGCTGATGCAGCAGTACAAGTAGAAGTTATACCAACAACGGCACCAACATTGTTTACAGGTGTAGTACACATTGCTGTTGTACTACTGGCAGGTGTAAGCAAGGTTTTGCTTGACAGACCCGTTCCGGCGCCGTCGCCTGCTCTACTGATACTCATGTCAGTTAAAATGCTATTTTCCATCGCTGATTTATCCCCAGCAGCCATCGTCCATCTCTTCTTGCTGTACGTTCCACTCTTATCTGCCGATGACGTCATACATGACGTCACAGACGGCGAGGTAGTAGTAACATTATGATTGGACGCTGAAGCTTTGCAGACAGCCGCACTGGATGATGAAGTTATCGATTTAGGTCTTTCTCGGGTGGTGAACGATGTTCCTGGCGCGCGAAGGTTTGGCGACGCGATCTTACTCGCTCCACATTTGCCTATTTGGCTGACGTAGGGCTTCGGCACGCTGCAGCTTATCGAGCTTTGGATATATGTAGACGAGCATAAAGTTTCCGAAACGCTTGTGTACGAAGAAGAATCACTAGAGTTTACTGTAGTGTTTATACTTGAGGTACAGGGTGTACCTGCTACAGCTGAGCGATGTGTAGTTAGCTGGGACACACTGTATTGTAGTACATGCTGTTGAGTTGTCTGTGAGAGTGTACAACTGTTACTAGTTGTACACACTGTAGAGTACGGCGTAGAGTCAACATATGACGTCATCACTGGATGAGCTGACGTCACAACTGCTGACGTCATGACCCCGTCTGTACCGAGCAATGACGTCACAGCAAGTGCGCTGCTCGCAGTTGTATTAGTTGTACACGTGTTAGTTGTACAAGTAATTGTTGTACACAATGGCGTGGACTTGAAAGTTGCTTTTCTAGCATTATACATCCCAATATTCGACTGCGAGTAGATAGGGTTCGACTTCGGTGAAACTGCGCTGTCGACAACGCCTCCGTTCGGCTTTGGCGCCGTGCGAGGAACAAGTTCAGACTTTGGCGCCGTGCCAGGAGCTGACCTAGGCTTTGGAACAGGGCCAGCAGACGCTGCCTTGAAACCGTTCGTAATTTCTGTCCCACAATGCGGGGAACTTTGAGGACCTAATATAAGTGCAGCAACGTTGTTCTCGTTGCTATCACACTGGACACTGATCTCATTAGAGTCTGAGAAAGTGAAGGTCACTACCTCGCTGGTCACGTGACTCGCACTAACATCTGTCACGTGACCAGTGTCAGCTCGCCGCCATGTTGGAGATGTAGGACAGCTCTCTGTAAGAACGTTCTGCTGACTGTCCTGCAGTACTGACTTGTGCACAGACTGATCGATATCCGTCTCACCTCGCAATACTAGTTCCACTCTAACTTGACCTGAATCAGGGTTTACTGTGACGTCACTAACACGCGATACATCCGGAACTCTTGTGACGTCACTAACACGCGATACATCCGGGACTCTTGTGACGTCACTAACACGCGATACATCCGGGACTCTTGTGACGTCACTATCACGCGATACGTCGGGAATTCTTATGACGTCACACCCACGCGGCGTTACGTCGATGTTTCGTGTGACGTCACGCACTGATGACGTCATACGTTTCTTTGCAGCCACTGCCGGCTTCTTGATGCCCCTGGCTGCGGCGCCGGCTCCTCGTGTCGTCGGTTTCACCGGCTCTGCGGCACTGTCCTGGCCGGACGCGAGGACCGGAGCCGGCAGGTCCTGGGGGACCGCGGGGAGACATCTAGCGGGCGAGGTCCTGCTCGCAGGCTTCGGTAACCTGGACGGTTTGACGTTCATTGTCAACATTGGGACAACTGCCAGGCTTTGTGTTGAGTCTCTGTTGTAGGCGACGACGTATTGGCGAAGGTAGTGAGAGCTGAGTTGATCCCAGGTACTTGGGGAGCTGAGTACTGCAGCGCGGTTTAGCCTGAGCAGTTGAGTAGAATGTGACGTACCGCAGCGACGTTCAGTGAATCCATCACGAGTTCGTTGTCGACTGCAGAGTTACCTAACAATAGCAGCCATTGTGTGTAGTAAATATACAAGTTGCACGACTTTATGTATTAGCTATGTATGATAATAAAATAGTAGTTTATTAGCTGTCCCTCTTCTCTCTCTACTCTCTTCTCTCTCTACTCTCTTCTCTCTTTACGCTCTTCTCTCTCTCTCTCTCTCTCTCTCTCTCTCTCTCTCTCTCTCTCTCTCTCTCTCTCTCTCTCTCTCATTATTTCTCTCTCTGGTTCTTTCCATAAACGTTACATGACCTAAATTGAACAAGGTTTACAAATAGTAAATAAATGTGTCTCACTATGTGGAGACGGTTACAAATATAACTACGGTATGTTGAGACTATAGAGACCTTAAAACGTACACGTCGTGAAATGAGAACATAACAAGAACACATTACACGTACACTTAACAATATAAACATAGCGCATACACACCTTTAATTACATTTACACTACAAATATATTAACACTATCGAAGTAGTGAAGAAGCCTCTGTGTTCAGTAAGCAGGGTTTGAGTACTCTCTCATATTTGAGCATAACTATTGTGTTTGAAGATTACCAAGCTGGTATAACTTAAAGTTCTGTTTTCTAGTTATAAGAGATTATGTTCACATTGTTCAGTGATTGAACTCTTGGCCCGGACTGTACCTCTAATCATATTTGCTTCTTAGAATCATTACAGCCTTACTTTGTCCCATGGACTGACACAATTATTGCATAAGCTTTCTTTATTCCCTGCAGGGAAATGGTTTGTATTCTTCTCTCCCTGTAATATGCCTTTATTTACTATTGTTTCAATGTAATTTGACTAGAAAGATTTTGTGAAGTCAAGTATTTAACGTACAAAGTTCAAACCTCATCGTTCAAATAACTGAGGACAGTGTGTTAGATAAACACGTCAGTTTACTACCTAGCCTTTTACAGCTTGCACCAACTTCTGCTGCCTGCTAACAGAAGCGACAGAACGTACAGACACTTGACCGATTTTGGTTCCGATAACTCTGCCTGACCCGGGAGTTTAACCCCCGATCTTTAGCGTAAGAAGCAAGTGCTTAGTTGGCACAGCTATCTCTCAGTTATAACAGGCATATCAATCTTCTCTTGTGCAATTTAGACATTTTAATCCCAATGTTTGGTTAGCAAACAATTTAGCAAGTTCTAAAACTTGTACAATAAGCTGCCCTTTGTTTGTTGTTCTTTTTTCTCTCCAGTAATGAGCATCATGATACTCAACCTCTCCTCAACACCTCAGCAGCTCCTCTCTTACCACCAACCTTCTGATATTGACTTTTCTGATTTCTGTTTTCATCGATCGGTCATAGTGGATTATCACACTATCTGGAAAATACAGCACTTAGAGTAATACCTGGGCATCATTATTTACAAAAGTGACGCGTCCTGTTATAATACATGACCTGTGAGAGGTGTTTGAAATAGAAATATTTTGAAATAATACGTCAAATAATGTGCCGCATACATTTCTCCCAACACACTGCTGTTGAAAGATAACGCATGTAGCTTGCTCAATTCGTCAGTTTAGATGAATTACAATTTCTTGGAAATATATTTAATTTCTGCATTTCATTTTAATAATTGTAATGCTCATCTGAACCTTCTATTAACCTCTATAATAGTTGAGATCAGTCATTACACTGATATAATTATCAGCCGATAGTAGGCAACACCAAGCACAGATTTAGTCTTGTAGATTTACAATGCTCATGACAAATAAACTGAACACGATTAGAACTGTCAAAGAAGCAAGTGCTTCGTTTTAATGCTTCAAATACTACGAAATCGGATACAACGGTACTCCATATTTTTGAACACAGCAACGAATATTTTTTGAAACTTCCGCTTATATTTATCTTCTCATATCACACTTGCATTTTATTGCTACCATACAGTCGACTCGAGTACAGATTAAGTTAAGACTGTTCTTTAATACCACGTTACATTATTGTCACTTTAATATAGGAAAGTATATTCAACTACTATACAATCCACATCTAGAGTAATATCCAACGTAATCCAACTCCTCGACTATCACCGATTCCATGCTAACACTAAAGTTATATTCCTTCAAGTTAGCTCGGTCTGCACTCGATGGTCGTGCTTTCATCCCCCGTGGTGGAAGCACTCGGCGCTACCTTCACTCCAGACTCTGGGATCATCCCAGCCGTCGATCCAGCAGGCCTCCCACTTACGTTCACTCCGTTAACCCACACGTCCGGACCTTTAGGCATCCCGACCAGGGCCGGATCTATCCCGGGGTACATCACTTCCGAAGGGATCGTGGGGACAGTTCCTGGAGGTAGTCCCGGCTTCGTGCCGTTCACTCCGACAGACTTGCCGTTTATCTTGCAGCCGTTGCCGTGGATCCGGACGTTCGGCCCAAAGGTAATACCCGGCTCGTTGATATCAACGTACTTGCCGTTCACCATGACTCTGTTATTCATGACTGCAAAGTCGGGGGTTCGGTTTCCAGGACAGATTTCGTCCGTGCGACCCTGAACGCGACGATACTCCTCTAAAGTTGATATACTGTAGCTCTCAGTTAAGCTCAAATTTATCAATGCAATGCTCCGCGTCTCAATGCAAACTACAGGCGTACAGGGCTTATGATTGAAAGAGAGATTGAATGTAAATATTGTCATCCTCCATGGCAATCTCTCTTCTAGGCCCAACACTTGCTAAAGGCACCAACTAAAGACAGCCTTGATCAATACTCGTCGGCTATTGGTCGAGGCTTAAACAATGTGCTAGGAACACATTAGTACGACAAGGCATGAACGACTCTCAAGGTCGCCGGCGCTATACAGAAGACCATTCAGCCGTGAATAAAGCAAGTCTTATTAGAATTCAAGTGGGATTAGAGCTAGGGATATGCATCAGTGGAATTCGATAAGGAATAATGTGCTAGTGCTCTAATCATGCCGTTAGGATTGAGATCTCGGTACGACCATTGAAGGAGGGAGCCGGGGGGGGGGGGGGGAGAGTGACCAGCGTGAAATTCTTTCGTGTTGATATCATCATAGCTAATAATAGTAAGTCCGCATGTTGTAGTATTTTCCAAAATTGTCCAAAAAATGAGGAATGCTCTTTAACAACCGTAAATCATTGGACAGTCACAGCTCTGAATCCAATAGAGAGCTCTCGTGTTCTATTTCTGTTTGAGTTTTTGGACAGAGAGAGAGAGAGAGAGAGAAAGAGAGGTAGAAAAGACAGAGGACGGGAGCTAACACGGAGGGATGAAGAGCATTGGGAAACAAAAAGCAAATCACAGCGGGCGAGCGAGCGCCCAATTTGTCGATGATTTAATCGAGCGACCCTCAATGATGACAACAGCCGTCTGCAGCTCGCGCCGAATCTCGTTACCCATAGCAACAAAACAGAAGGTCGGTCAATAACTTGCCTAATGCGTCGTGAAACGGAGTTCAATTGAAATTTAATGTTGACACTCGTCGTCATGGGAACGGCGGAACATCAGCAAAGCTTTTAACCTCCAATGGTTATTAACGTGACCCTGACTGAAGTCACGTGATTTGACAAGCTTAACGGCATGAAGTTGGGAACACTAAACAGCTAGACATGAAAATGTCTAAACATATTTTGACGCTGCGTTTTCTCAAAATTGTGAGACTGAGACTGAGAGAGAGAATTAATTATGCAGTCAGAAATGTTCATTTGACTCTCCTTTTTTCTTATCTCTCTATCTCTTTACCTCTCTATCTTTCTGTCTGTCTGTCTGTCTGTCTCTTTCTTTGTTCTCTCTCTCTCTCTCTCTTTCTTTCTCTCTCTCTCTCTCTCTCTCTC
>JAQFYQ010000152.1:0-20749 GCA_034694885.1 Buchholzia appendiculata | reverse complement strand
ACCCCCCCCCCCCCCGCTCGTACAAACTATTTCTGCTGCTCCATTACCACCATCCCCCAGTTTTAAAGGGTTCAATTAGGGGCCGCAATCTCGATTAGGACACCCCAGATATTTCACTTCCCCAATTCAAAATTCGTGTTGAAAAGACTGATAGCACGTCAGGGCTAGCAGATCAGTTCTATCACGCCAGGGTTAGCACTACGGGCTAGCTAGTCAAAGATCACCGAACTTCTGTTCAATCTAAGCAAATTAAGGGAGTTGTGCAATGCCGTGCACCAGATGAACAAAACTGCATGCAGGGCCGGTAACAGACACCGGATTAAGACGAAATTGTGCCTGATGCTGCAGCGCAAAAAAGGCCTATTTCTATCGGCATTGACGCATGTACTGTAACAATCAACACTCGCCAGCAGGGCGTAGCCAAGATTTTTTTTCGGGAACAGGTTTGTGCATTCTAACAAAATAACGACGTTTTAAAGATTTCAAAATAATTTAATGGGATATTTAGGTGCTTTTGAGCTGTCTGTACGTTTTTACTTTAAGAAAACCAATAGCAAGCAGCATAAAAAATCATTCAGTAAAAAAAAAAAATCGCGACTTTTTTCATCTGGGCCTATTTCTGAGGAATGTGCTGCAGCATCAATAGCACCCACCTTGATCCGGCCCTGACTGCAGGAGTGTGCAATGCTGTACATTCTATTGAACCAAATTGCACTAAAGGGTACGGTCAGATGCCCTTCATGCCCAACAGTTTTATCTTCTCCTCCAGTCTAGCACATGAAGAATTTGATGAGTTTATTGCAACTGTATCGCATATCCTCAATGAACTAATTAAACTTTTAAATTAGTAATTTAACAACTTTTTCTGATTTTTTTTTTAAAATTAGTGTCTGATCACAATTTCAATCGGTGTAGCTTCGAAGAAGTCGTTATGAAATATTTTAGAGGTTAACTTTCTCCGGACACTCTCGGTACAGTAAAATTGCATGTCGTTAAAACATGTTATGATTTAACGACAGATG
Organism: Buchholzia appendiculata; assembly: GCA_034694885.1. Classification (NCBI taxonomy): domain Eukaryota; kingdom Metazoa; phylum Annelida; class Clitellata; order Enchytraeida; family Enchytraeidae; genus Buchholzia; species Buchholzia appendiculata. The sequence continues at coordinate 19,727 of JAQFYQ010000152.1, read as the reverse complement.
GCCTACCTACCTCAATATCTACTCTGTCAGGAGCAGTAATTTGTTATGACTAATCTAGTATTCTTATATAGATGATTTTAAGTCGGTTATAACCAGGGCCGTTGTCAGGATTTCATTTGGCAGGTAGATTTCCAAAAAAATAATGAACTTTTTCCACAAATTCAATTTAAAAAATCATTTGGAGGGGGGTTCCGAGGTCCCAAAATAGTTATTTGGCCTTTTTCTATTTTTCTTTACAAAACATCATAAGAAAGCAAATTTAAAAAAAATCGGTGGGGGGGGGGGTTGAACCGGAATCCGCCAACATTAAACCAACATTAAATACGGCCGCGGTTACAACTATTCATTCTTCAAAGCTCAATAATATTTGTAACAGTACATCAATTATTCTTCATGCAATGAGAATTGTTCTGTCTTTGATTTATGCATTGTAGAGTGATTTGCTGCCTCCAAGGAGACCAGGTAATTTACAACAGTTAGCTTCAATTCACTGGCATTAACAAAATATTGTCAGTCAAGCCATAGAAGGAGGAGTAGCAGTAAACTAGTGTCATGACATTTTTATCAGCAAGAGATATTGTTCTATTGACCACAGAAGCCGTAGTAGCAACAGCAATAGCAAAGATGACAATTGTTCTGATTATTATTAGGCTAAATATAACCATAGGAACTGTCATTCTTAATAATAATAGTTCGATCTATAATTATCGATGGATATAATTATCGATAGATATTTATGTGGAATATTAATGTGCTTAGCTATATTGTATTTTTACATCCGCGTTTTGTGCATACCACATGTAAATGTAAATAGTTTTTGCCATGCCACTGAAGAGAGTGCAAATGAATACAGATTCTGCGTAAATTAGTAACTTATTTAAAGGCGTACTAGTACACTCTGCATTCTAATCTATCCTTCTGAATATTTATATATTATGTTCTATATTATATCTGTTTTATTGAATTTTACACACGACAACGTTCGCTGAGCTTGAATGGACTGATGTAAAGATTGAACAACTGAAAATGCTCCGTTGACATGGGCGATAGTATTATACTATTTCAAAGTTTACAAATTGATCTGGTTATTTGTACAGATTTCTTTTTTAACGATTCGGCAATGTTTAATCGCCGCTATAGATATTGCTGCTGCTGCTGATAGCGCTCTCCCCGAAGGCAGGTACCCATGGCGATCGATGACTACTTGTATTTTGACTACTACTTTTCCTACTTTGTCTACTTGATTGTACCACGTATCCACTAGGCCGTATGAGTAAGGGTGAGCGGCTAAAGACGCTTCCCGCACAGGCAATGGAGTGTTAACAATTTGTCTGGGTTTTATACCGAACAGCCCGCAGCAGGGAGTCGAACCCTCAATCAGTGTACCGTGAGGCGAGAACGCTACCGACTGACCTGTCCGATCACTCCATAATATATACTATAGACATATAAAGCGATCGTAGTAACATCTATAATGACGTACTCTCGAGATTGCTGCAGAGCCTTTGGAGTGATCAATTCTTCTGACTGCTCTCTAACTATTCCCAGTGAATAAGCTAAGAAATTTTTGGACTGGAACGTTACATTATTTGTGGGTCCTGCTTTTTCTTTGCCCAAGTCCAAATTGTGCCTTTGTTCTCGAAATGCGTCGAAACGCTACTGAATATTTTCCATGGGCCCCTGAGCGGCATTCCGGTGCGTTCCGGGTCACTTGATAACCATTGATTGTTACCTTGTTTAGGTTTCTGTGCCTTGGCCTATGACGCTGTAACCTGTGAAGGCGAGTCAGGTACTCAGTATTTCTACGACATTTACTCAGACAATTGTCGCCAGGTGTACTGGAACGACTGCGGAGATAGCGACAACAATTTCGATACAAGATTCGAATGCGAGCGCCAGTGCAAATGTAAGTAACGATTGACGAAATATTTGCTCTTATGACGGATATGTTCACATTAAGACAATTAATAATTATTTTATAATAGTTAGCCTTATTTTTATTTATATAATATGCAATGTACGTTATGTGGAATCACGCGCCATAGACTAAAACCATTGAGTAAATGTAGATTTATTTGACATTTATGACCCGATATATTTAAATGAATCTTTTCCGGGATTTTAATTTTGTAATATTTAAAATTACTTTTTTGGTGAAAATAAATATCTGAACACTATTCGATGGCTTTTAGGCATTGATTTGATGATCATAATTCCCATCGCTGTAATATTCGACCATCACATCTTCTCACCATTGCTTTCTCAGTTCTTTCTGTGAATTCCAGTGGCGAATTTAGAGTGCGGGAAGTGGGGGCGAAGTTCTATGTTAGTTGGTGCACAGAATAAACACGGGCCAGTTGTACCTTTGAATGGAGTCCATGGCATGGAGTGCCACCGACTGACTGGCTGCTTGAAAATAGAAGCCCAAATAAATTGCATGGTCAAACGGGGAAAATTGTCTAGACTCTAGTCATAAATAATCATGACCTCAGACCAGACACAACATATAGTTTCGTACGATGACAGCATGGTTATTTGGTTATTCCAGTATTATAATCATGACCAATTAACAAGCAACAATATTCTGAAAATGCGAATACCTAAATGTAGACAAAAAATGTCCTGCAAAAATAATATGATAATGTAATTCGTTGTTGAATTAGGCAAAATCGATATTGTTCACTGACGTTGTAGATGGATGTGACATGCCAGCGGAGACTGGAATGTGTAGAGCCGCGTTCCCAAAATTCAGCTACAACAAGGACTCGGGCAGCTGTGAATCATTCATCTGGGGAGGCTGTGACGCATTTCCTAACAATTTCGACACCAAGGAGATGTGCGAGAGTGTCTGCTCACGTGAGTCAGCTTATATAACTGTATAATAGTCTAAATCACAAATAGTCTCATTTTCGGAATTACTTTCTATTTGGTACTTTAGAATTATAGTATGCAATTTGGCACTCTTTTCTCATAAAGCTGGTGTATAAGAAATATCTGCGAAGTTAAATTAGGCCTGTAATAGAAATGCGAATTGAGCGAAATTGGAGTGCCGTTTTACAACAAACCTATAGACAATGTAGGTTCATCTGTTCAACGATTCTGCAGACCCTAAAAACTCTTAGGAACAAGCTCATAGTTTAAATAAATAAAGCTCCTGTACAAACATTTTGCGGTTTTAGCAGGCTTTTTCAGAACTGGAGGGAGGGGGTGTCGAGAATCGGGGTGAAAAACCGCTGGGGTGTATGAAAATCCCTGGGTTCTAGACTCAGTATCAAAAAATCTAAAATCATGGTCATCTCTAAAATCAAAGTGTATACGCTGTTGCACGTAAAGGTTTTGTTTATAACGCCAATGATGACGATAGCGATATAGGCAATGCTTACCGTTGATCATGATTATGACAAGAGCAGCGACAATGACAATGATGGTAGTCAGAAGAATAGTCACAACTGCTGTCAAAAAAGCTAGCAACATAACAACTTTAAATATCACTATATCCTCTGTGATGTATTTGCCATGCTAATTGGCTCATTTCCACACAGTTATAAAGTTGGTTGGCCTATGTAATAATATGTATTTATGAATAATATTAATTACAAACTATTTCTAACGTATTTATTAACGTTTTAACCTAATAGATATTTACTCTTTATTTTTATTTTTTACATGTGCAATCAGTTATAGATTAGAGATCATTGCATTACCTCTGTTACAACCTCTTTGCTCCGTACAGCTGAATCCTTCACACCCGTTTGTGAGGAACGTTCCTGCGACAAGCAATGTGTGCACGGCTATCAGCTTGACGATGTCGGCTGTCAACAGTGTGTCTGCAAGCTCAACCCCGACCAAGACGAGTGTCCACGACGCAAATGTTCCGCAACCTGCCCGGGTTATTTTGATGTAGACTCGGACGGCTGTAGAACGTGCGACTGCGTCAACTGTGGTGGCGTCTGCAGGCTCGGATGCCTCAGGTTTGATAAGGAAAATAGGATTACAGAACACTATGACCTGAGAGAGGACGAACGTGGTTGCAAGAAGTGCGGTTGCTATTCCATTGCTGAACGTTGCGGCACGGTGAGATGTGATCTGGAGTGTCCTGGAGGATTCGCTGAGGACTCACATGGATGTAAAGTCTGTCAGTGCAAATAGTGATTGAACGATGCCGCAATCCAGTTTCCTAAGCTTTCTACTATCGCTTGCTTTCTACTATCTGCTATCAATGGTCTGAGCAACAGATGAAACAACTTTCGTTATAAAAAGAGTATATTAGTTAATTGAGTATAGGCTACAATTGTATTCTATGATTTAGATTATTATATCACTATCAGCAGCTTTAAGCACTGGATTTCAACATATTATATTACAATAACAATTTAATATCTGCGTCATTGTCTTATCTTTGTGATAAATTTAGATATTTATCCGTAACATATTTTAGTAAATAGATTGTAAACTCGACATTAATTTCGAGGTCAGATTTTTTAAATAAATTGAAAAATCAGTACAGATTGCACAATTGTAGGAGTAATATATTTATAGTATGCATGGTTTATTTTTACATTCTTTGCTTTATAATATCAATAAATAATATTTTAAAATATTTTAAAATAATTAATAAATGATAATATTATTTAATAAAACGTTAAATAATTTTAACCAAATAAGTTATATTTTTCATATTTTAAATTGATGTTTTTAATATTATTTCATGGCGTCGCAAACGGTGACGCAGCGGTTTCACGTCTGATCAAATATCGTGCAAATGAAATTGATCAGTAAGCGGTTCAAGCCTATGTTCAAGCCTACTCAGAAGTACAAAAAGGATGTGGTGAGAATTGAAAAAGCTAAGAATCGCTTGCAACAATAAAATTATTTTGCAGTTACTTACTTAGCAAATTTCAGAGGGAAATAGAAGGTTGAGTTTTAGGATTTGACTCAAATGAACCATCTGAATATCGACCTCAATAGTTTTCGAGTCAAAGTGAAGCATTAGACATAGCTAACTGGCTTCATTGAGTAAATTTTGAACGGGTGATTGCTCTTAGTCTTTGATTCCTAAGTTTCGCAAGATACGGATTTCATCAAGACATGATCTTAGCTTCTGGGCGCTTTAGGTGCTTGACCTTTCATCGGTCGGCTGACGTTGACAGTAATAATGGTGTAGACTATCATCTGTAGAGTCCATTCACGACGATCGCAGTAATCCCAATCTTCAATAAAGCATGAACTGCTAACCGAGAATCGAACCCGAAACTCCTGCTTACGCGGCTGACTCCTTCACCTCTTCAAAATCCAGACCTCCCGGTTCTTACAGTTGATATTTATCGTAAACACTTGCACCACTACATCTCCGCCGTACGAGAGCCGCACAACCAATGCAAGTCATACTTTGAATTCAATAGTTATAAGCGTCTTACAACGCTCTACCGAACAAACGACGTTTTATACTGATGCTTATGAAAGCAACGATATCTTTCATAATTTCATGATGGAATTGCGAATGGAAATCCAAAGTCTGACAGTTATTCTTCTTCCAAACACAATTTTAAATTACACTTCTGCAACGGATTCACTCGAAGATTTTCGTATAGGCTCATGCATGTCCATTGTAAAAAAGTACATTGTTGCAAATAGCTTACTGTATACAAATGTATATGGGTGATCTGAAACTATAACTGATTGCAAATGTTAACTATACAATACATATAAGCATATATTTAACGAAAACAACAAATGCGTATAATACATGAGTCTGTGTGTGTGTCTGTGTGTATGTCTGTGTGGGTACTTTACGTGTGCAATGAGCTGTCGATTATAACAATTTCCATTACATATGTTACCATCAATGTATCTGTTTGCTCCGTACAGCTGATTCCTTCAGACCCGTATGTGAGGAGCGTTCCTGCGACAAACAATGTGTGCACGGCTATCAGCTTGACGCTGTCGGCTGTCAGCAGTGTGTCTGCAAGCTCAACCCCGACCAAGACGAGTGTCCACGGCGCAAGTGTGCTGCCAGCAGTCACTGTATGGGCTATTACGATATAGACACAGACGGCTGCAGAACGTGCGACTGCGTCAACTGCGGACCTGTGTGCATGCTGGGGTGTGCCATATTTGACCAGAAATCCTATACCAGCCAAAACTATGGCCTGAAGGAGGACAACCGAGGATGCTCAAAGTGTGGCTGCTATTCCGGAGCTGAGATCTGTGGAACGCTTCGATGTGACCTGGAATGTCCCACAGGGTTCGTGAAAGACGTGCACGGATGCTACGTCTGTCAGTGTAAGGGATAATTGACACAGTCCAGTTTCATCAGCTACCTCTGTACTAGACTATCTGTTCAGTTGCATGATATGAGTTGCTAGTTTGATCGCGGAAATAACTTTCTGGATAAAGAAACTCGTGTAATAAATTAAAGTACTAGTAATTCATGATTTGAACTATTGTATCATAATTTGTAGCTTAGAAACGAGAAGTAGATATAAAGTAAACATTTTAAGTTTACAATCTTGTTTAAATTATTGCAGTATTTCAACATGTTATTTTTAGTATTTCTTTGTTAACTGGATATTACATTGAGAAACTTAATCTAATTATAATCATTAAACTTACTCATTTTGTGAAGAAGTCTTTCCCCTGTAATTAATTTGAATGAAATTTTATAATAATTATAATTAAAGCAAAAATTAGACAGGGAACGGATGCATCTGAAAGCATGACAAAAGAGAGAGAGAGAGAGAGAGAGAGAGAGAGAGAGAGAGAGAGATAGAGAGAGAGAGAGAGAGAGAGAGAGAGAAAGAGAGAGAGAGTATGAGGAAAAAACAATGAGACATTCTGTTATTTTTTCTGCGAATAAATATATATTAATGAACCAAATTTGGAAGTAGAGACTTGCTAAATCAACGTGAACTATCATGACCGCAATTTCGGTATAAGAACAGTATAAGCTTTATAAGAACAAGTACATCAATCAACGCCTTTTGCCCTAAGTGATCAAGTTAGGTTTTACCCGCCGTTCATCGTAAGGCAATTTTAATTATTGATATTCTCCTGGTGAGCACTGAGCAGCCTTTGAACCGAATGAGATAATTTTGGGTAAAATCTCAGTTCTTTAATTACCTGTGACCAATAACTCAACATGGTGACTATGATTCTTCAATGTCACATACGAGGTGCATACGACATTCAAAGTCACATACACTCGTAATAACGGTGTGCTAAATTCTGCTGTATCTATATTATCTGTCCCTGCACTAGCGATATATTTGTGTGTAAATAGGTACAGTATCTACGGATATGATGTAGATAATATTGGGACATTAAAATAAAATATTTGGCGTATTCAAGATGGAAGGTTGCAGAGCGCTGATTCCCCCACCCCCCACAGCACTCGGTCTGATGTAGCCTGGCCATCTGGGTTACCTGGCCGGGGCCAGTGTGCCATACTAGAAACGTTTAAAAGACCTCAAGTGCGCTTGTTTGATGTTGTGTATCGTGTGTAGCTCTCTCTTTGCATGTGCTCAGAAAGAACAGTGGCGAAATCATGGCATGCATGGCATGCACGGCGCATGTCAAAGGAAATTATGCATACCAACATTCCTACTATAGCTAATTAAATCCACTTGATTTGATTTGTTGAAACCAATTAATAACGTGCAGCAACTGCCCTACTTTTCCAGTATCCGCTTAATTCTTTCATAGGTCGACAGGCGCTGCAGGATTAACTTAGGAAGCACACGGCTGTCCCTGAGCATTGTTAACGCGTCTCGCCAGGCGTTTAGCATTTTGCATTCGACGATTTATAGTACGATGTATGAGAATCAAAATTGATTGTGAAGAAAATAATAACTTTTACTACACAATTAAAGGAATTTAAGTTTTGATATAGCTGAACAATCCCATGCATAGTTGCGTGATTGCTTTGACCGAGTGATAACAATATTGATCTTAAATATTAGTAGCTTCGGACAGAAAATTGTGACGAGCGGAGAACGGTAACTATGGCTGACAGAAAATAGATTTGATGAGCGGGAGGGGGGGCGGGGGTGAAAAGTGGTAGCGGCTAACTAACAAATCTTTTTTGAGCGGGATAGCGCCGGACTGAAAATGAATGTCGATGAGTGATCTAAAGCAAATTTTGAATGATTTTTTGTGAGCGGCTTAGCCCCCTAAGCCCCTGATATTTTCCGCTTATTTCATTTCACTTGCTCGTTGCGCGGGTTTTGTTTTCATTTTTTCCTGATTTTCCTAATATTAATCAAGCCTAATGCTTGTTTGATCCAGACAATTTCATATGATGCCGTCAACTATTTTGCAATTCAAAATAATATCTATTACCATAAATTTAATCCTAATGTTAAGAAAATCCTGTGCAACTTTGTGGTAACCATGTGTATAAAACAATGCAATTTTTTTCAAAATTATGTTCATGATATGTTGAATTATGTTCAAAATTAAGTCATGGTCAATCTATAATGTTATTTTTTACAACAAAATTAAAATTGTCCTTTAAATTTGTGTGCGAAATATTTAGCGGTTATATTCATATCTCACAGCCGGATCATTTTGTGCTGCCGAAATTTATTTTGCTGCAAATGTTCGTCTTCAATGTGAGAACCAGTCAATCAATTTTTTCCCGGATGGTTAAAGTAATTACGGTGTCAAACTGTCAACGGCATACGCCACTAATGTACTCTAGACCAATAGGCGTCCGATAATTTGGTAGATTTATTGGTAGCACTAATTTACTGAAAACTACTCACTGGCTGATCTATTTAGGTTTCACGGATCCAATTGAGTACGAAACCATTTATTAGCAAGGACCACAAAAAATTAATATAATTGATCTGCGTGAGGTCGACAGATAATGCGAACTATATCGGATATTGAGAAATTTTGCGTTGGGTTAGTTTGAAGAACTTGCTGGCAGAGAAAGTTCGAGATCTCAGAGACAACGGTGCTCCATTGCCAAACGAGATTCAGAATTTACCTGAAGAATGGCAAAGATTGCAATTAGTCTTCTCGCTACGGCAACATTTTTCGTCTTGGTAGGGTTTTGTTCGATACATTTCATAATAATATAGTAAGTTACTAATAGTAAGTTGTTTCGAATTAACTGTTCTCGCGGAAATTATATTTTGATGAATTTTGATTCTATTGCTGTTGAAACAATGTTTACTTAGCGTCTACATAACCAAGGGTGAAGATTTGGCTTTCTCATCGAGGAAGGACTCGGGGAATTAATTGGGGAACATTTAAAATCTCGCCCCACTCAACCAAAACATTGAGGGGGACATAAATACTATCGTGATATTCGTTAATTTTGAGGTTCGGGGATCGACTGAGACTGACGAGCACGGGGTGGTGGGGTGGCGACGATACAAATTCCAGACCGGGGTGATGAGAGGTGGGTGGCAACAAAATACATTCTTGACGAGCGGTGTTTACAACGAGAGATGTATATCTCAAAGCTTATTTGTAATCTTATTTCTGACAAATTAATATTGGCAACAATAAAGACCCCGGCGATTGTTTCGAAGGTGCCGGTGACACCGGATTTAATTCTTGGACACACCGGGGTCGAAAACAATGATAGAGTTACCGGAGTGTAGAAAAGAAGTGCCGAGATTAAACCCCCGGCGACCCCGGCGACAAATACCCCGATGGACATAGCCTATTCCATCCCTTCAAAAAATATTGAGGGGCCGCTTCCCCCTGTGTGTTCCCCTCTGTCTCTGATATATCTACGCCCATGTTCATTAAGTCTACGTGGCGTTTCACTTTTTACTGTTAATGCACCAAAACATAATAAAATGTAAAAGATATTTAGTTGCACAATTTGAGTCGATTAACAAAATTCTTTCATTTTGATGGAAGCGACTCAGAAAAGGGTGATAAATCATCTATTATTTCTACGGAAATTTACTATCACTTCTATCATTTGAATTTCTTTATTTATACTTGTAAACTAGATTAAAACATATCAGGCTCGTAGCCAGAGCTTCATTTAGAAGAGGCTTTGCAAAGTGAAAAATTTATGACGCGCTTTGTGCGTGTATGATAAAAAAATATGCAACAAAGAATAACCATTTGGGATTACAGATGGATTTTTCTGGGAACGGGGATGGGAGGGTGGCCGCGACTAGCATCATTTGAAAAATTCGGTTCTGGCGTGGAACTGTGAAACCCTGACGTCAGATTTTTTGTCGTCATTTTCTTCTATAGCATATCCGTTTTCCTTCACATTTCCTCTCATTGAAACATCATCACATTATCATCATCATTATCATCATTATGTCTACATTACTGCATGATTTTCAGTTGTTCATAAACGTTTTCGTCAAGATTATTAGCAGAGGAATTACTTTTAAAGTGCTTATTGATAATGATATCTGCGTGTGCGCATTTGAAAGTTGCAATCATTTGATTTCGCAGTATGCTTTATGTTTAACACATACGTGAATGGTGGTGTTCTCACTGTTAGTTACATATTGCTAAAATATTTTGATGTCGAAAATAAATTTAGAAAATAAATCGAATGTGCAATTACATGAATGCAGATGATCAAATGAAACGCTGAAGCTGATTGGTTTACATTCCCCAAAAGTAAAACTGTTTGATGACCAAGATTAATTAATTACAATTGTTTACTGATTCAAAGTAATGTCCCGATAGAGTTTACGCATCTTATGCAGTTTTCATACATACTTTATGCACAGATTATAGGCCTAACATGTTCATAATTATACTACTGTCGTAATACTATTGTAGAGTGAATGGGCCGTTCCAGCAAGCTCTGTTCCAGGTAGGCCCACAACTTTGATTTGTAATACAAACTTGCATGCTAAACACGTAAAATTGAATGCACGTTAAATGTAGTTCTGAATTCAATCAAATGATTACAACTCGGCGTGAAGTGGAAACGATGAGTTGCAATTTAGTTATAATCGTTGTGAATAGACAGTGCAACGAATCACAGATAATTTCCGGATGTGAGCACTGAAAGTTGAAGTTTAGAGAGGAATGAAATACTCCTAGAACTAATACCTCCCCAACCAAGATCTGTTCTAATGGTAGGCGAGTTTGTAACATAGTTTGTATTTTTTAGCAATATTTTCGTGGATTTTGAATCAAGGACGACATTCATGTCACTAAAATATCAACTTTTTGGTATGGCTTGATATAATTTGGAACCATGTAAACTGTATACAGTTATTAACTATCGATGCCAGGGAGTTCTCGGCGTTCACATATATCCGCGTTAGATTATTCACGATGAGCAATGAAATTCAACAAATTTATGCTCTGAAGCTTCGTTCAGTTATAATTAATGCCTTAGTTTAAACATTCGCTCGTTTTGTGTAATTGAAACAACTGCATTAATTTCAAGTCAAGCTTTAATTTCCCGACTAAACGACAGAAAGAAATAGAACAAAAATCCAAGTGATGCAATACCGCATAAACAATAACTGAATCGTGAATTCTTGATGTACATCTGAACACAACATAATTTAATATTCGAAACGCATTAGAACTAATCGAAAGTCTTCCTGTACAAAGCACTAGATTAAAAACAATACATTTAGGCTACAATATACTAAAATAGACAACAAAATAATTAATATTAGTAGATTATGTCAACATAAATAAGATATCGATTGCAAAATGATGGGCCAGAGAAAGACTGGAAAGAACGAATTAGTGAATTATCGACGACTGATTGGAAGCAGATATCGTATGTTGCTATCAAGCGAAGAGTTGATAATAGTGCAGCCGAACTCAGAAAGCTCAACGTGGAAAGTGCAGCTTGAATTAGTGCAGCTTAAATGGTGCAACTAAAGTAGTGCAGCTTAAATTAGAAAGCCTGATTAAGGCCTGGCGGCAAATGGAAAATGATGATGATGACTGTGATGATGAAGATGAAGATGATGATGATGACGATGATGATGATGTTGATGATTATGTTGACGATGATGAAGATACAGTATTCTGTTCTGTATGCCCATCAGTTCCATGTCACCTGCCTGCTGCGACCGGCCCGTGTAGAGCAGGCATTCCGAGATTCTACTACGACACGACGACGCGTCAATGCCAGTCGTTCACCTTTGGAGGCTGCGCTGGCAACGCCAACAACTTTCCCACGGAAGAAGACTGTGAAGCAGAGTGCGAGAACAGTAAGCAAGAACAATTGATGATTTACTTCTCACAACGTCGTTAATCAAGGAGTCTTCCTTAAATACTGGATTCAATACTGGAACAGTTTACACACACACTGTTTTACATACATGTATATGTGTACATTATTTCTACCTGTGCAAGTAGACAAGAGATACCACTTGCGCACACATTATGTTCCATATTGGATCGGAGGCCACTGTCACTTGGCAATATGTCCGGGACACCGGAACTGTTCTCGGACATAGGACAATCGTTTATGCTACTTTTTGTGTAATATTCAATATGCTTTGTAATTAATAAGCAGTTAGTACAGTATTATGATTAATAGTTAGAAACATTAATCTTTATTATTTTTAAATCAATTTAAATAAAATACAATTATTATTTGTTCATATTTCCAGACGAATCGGGGAACTCGATTGAGTGTCCGAACTTTGTTTGCAAGATAAGATACTGCTGGAACGGATACAAAGTCAACGATAAAGGTTGTCCCATCTGCGAATGCGCCGAAGCTAATGAATGGGATGATTGAGTCTTACTCCATAAATCACCAGGCTGGATTTCGTACTTCGTGGTCAACTTGAACAGTACTTGATTGAATGTAGATCTGCAGAAATGTACACAAATTATATGATTGTCTTCAGTAGTTCAAAGACATTTTAGAAGATGTAATCATTTAGTCTTAACGTTAATAAATGTAACGATTTAGCCTGAACTTTAACAGATGTATAACGATTGAGTCTGAACGTTAACAAATGTACTTAGTCTGAACTTTAACAAATGTAACGATTTAGTGTGAACTTTAATAAATGTAACGATTTAGTCTGAACTTTAACAAATGTAACGATTTAGTCTGAATGGTAACAATTGTTAAATGATGTAAAGTTATCAAAGATGTGAAGTGTTTAAGGACTAAAACGTTAACTTCCTTTCTTTACAGTCTTCACTGAAAACCGTTAGCTTCTCCTTTCTTTACAGTCTTCACTGAAAAACGTTAACTTCTCCTTTCTTTACAGTCTTCACTGAAAGCTACCTCTCTCAAACATCTTCTGTGCTTTTACCACGAACGTTTTATGTAAATGCACTAAAATTATCTTACTGTTGCATATGACTAGAAGATACACTTGTTTGTTTCAATAACCTAATGCCCAATTTGTAACGTGAAAGAAATGAATTCAATTAAGAAGTAGGATAATACAAAACAACTAAACTCGGTGCGTAATTTTTTTTCCTTATTTCTCAAGTGTCATTGACGGTAGCTTTCCAATTTTAGTTGCTCAAATTGTGTATATATCTGCCAAGTTTTGAATTACCAGTTTCTCGGAGTAGCGTTTCATGTTTTTCTTGAAATCTTTCCGAAAAGTCAATGTTCTTGTTCGTAGACCTATGCATTTTATATCGTTTACATATCGAGAAAGTGCAGCATTTAACGTTGATGGATTTTTTTTTTATAAATAATTTGTAGACTAGTACTTCTTTAATCCTTGTACAAACAAGAAATTGTTTAGAAATCACGTTTAAGTTAAGCACCATTCTCTGTAGTCAGCCGTATCAATGTAATCGCTAATTTTGAATATTTAGTCAAAATTGAAGCATTTATGCATTAACTATCAAAACGTTTTAAAAAGGTGGTTTGTCTCCTGCCAACCAACTGTTTTTTTAAACGAAGGCCAGCCGGACTCTTTGCCAGGGAAGATGTCGTCAAAGTTCTGAAGCCGAGGCTTCACTTCAAGCTCGGAGCCAAAGTGCAGTGGTATCCTTGTTGAGGTTCACCGGGTAGGTGCAATGAGCCTCGGTATACAGCAATCAGGTAGGTGCAAAGACTGCGGCAGCCCCTCCTCCTTCAGGACCTATATTGCAGGTCCCTTCCCAGGCTTGGGACTGGCGCAGCAGGTCTCATCAATTGCGATGGGAGACCGGCCAAGGCGGAGTTTCATTAACCATTCCATTAAAGTAACAGTATAAATAGTATAAAGTGAAGTGAAATATCTGGTGTCTTCTGGACAGGAGTTTGTTGGGCGCTGATCTTCCACCACAGCCCTCAACCTCACGCAGTGCAAGGTTCACCTAACCGGGGCCGGTGTGCTTAACGAACACCTCATTTTACTATCTATCTTTCTATATATGTAGTACCAACATATACCTCTTGTTAACAGGAGCAGCACAGAGAACACACATTTTCAACGTTCATTCGCAGCATACACATACATGTACATACATTTACATTGTACATACATGTACATACATACATGCATACATTTAGAATTGAGCCACGAAATTTTGTAATAAAGAGTGAAAAACAGTCTATACATGTGTCGCAGAGCTGTCTGCAAAAAGTACTTCAAATTACACCGGATAGGAGGGAAACTAGAGAGCTGAACAGTTCAAAGTACGAGTAGACTCGGAACCGTGGCGCTCGCAGGGCAGATAGTTGTTCTTGCGTAGTTGACGTTTGCGATAAGTATTACTTCCAAGCATGAGAAAGCGGGAAAGTCTTAGTATTATTATTAGTATTATTATTAGGAAAGTCTTAGTAGACCAGTGGTAGGACATCTGCCGTGGAAGCAGAAGACCCGGGTTCGAGTCTCGGCTAATGTCTTACTCGTGATTGTGGTATCTTATAGTGGATGAATTCTACACAATATAATATTTTTTTTATTTTTTTTATTTAATTCAAATCTGACAGTGTGACAGTAATATATCAACATGTAAGACAAGTATCTATCGACAGGAGATGCTTCGGACAGAACAAAATAATAATAATAATCATCATCAAGTCAACAGAAAAACCTCTGCAGCCCATTAAAAAATCATAGTAAGCCTAATCAGAGACTCGCAGCTATGTTCCGTTGGTATATCCTGCAATAAAACAGAGCCTGCATATGACATTGAACGCAAAATAAACTATTGCGTCAGTTTAGTGTGCACCTGCAGGGCCGTAGCCAGGATTTAAATTTGAGGTTTGAAAATGTTTGACAACCTTTTCGAAAATTTTGGCACAAAACATCATGGATTTGAAGAAAACAATTCGGGGAGGGGGGTGGTTGAACCTGAAACCCCCCTTAAATATGGCCATGTGTTCCGGAACTTACCGGTTTAGTCTATAGAGACATGTCAGTGTCAATGTAGTGTCAGTCTATAATGTCATCTAGTGTCATTGCGGTATCAGTTTATTGTGTCATCTAGTGTCAATTTAGTGTCAGTATATCACAAGTGACATTACAGTGTCAATGTAGTGTCAGTCTATAGTGGCATCTACTGGATGCCACTATGGACTGACACTGCACTGACATTGGATGCCATCCAGTGTCAGTGCAGTGTCAGTCTATAGAGTCACTCTAGTGTCATTGTAGTGTCAATCTACTGCATAGTGTCATCCAGTGTGAGTCTATCAAACATTTCACTGTCGGTGCAGTGTCCGTCTAAGCAGTGGCAATCTGTTGGAAATATCAGTAACGGTCCAATACGAACAAAGTGGGATTTGCAAGGGATTACTGGCGAGAGGGGGTTCGACCGAAACTGGTGGATGGAATTACCTCTACACTTCCATTGAAAAAAATACTCAGGGGGAGTTGGGGCTACCTCATTTTGGATCGTCGACCCCCCCCCCGCTCGTGGACCCCGCACATAATTATTTCACAGATCCCTCGCTGATTACGAGTCCTATGTAATCCTAGTGGCGGTCCACATGAACAACATTGTGTCGTCCTGTCAGTACTGTCCAACAGTTAGGAGAGTATTTATGATGCAACTGCTGCTATCAGGACAAGGCGTGTGGCGGCGCTAGTGGCGTGTGGCGGAAACAGACAGAAACGAAATTAAGTGAACAGATAGCGAACCAACGGACTGCAATATCATCGTAGCAATTCTAGTCTGGCAAATAACATACACATGCCTACACGGCTAGCGAACAACAGCTAAACAGGATATTGAAGCATATTGGAGTCAACAATTCTAACCTATCTGAAGTACAATAACGAAGAGATCAGTGCAAGCAGTACCGCGTGTTCTACAAGTGAAATACAGAAGTATGGAACGAATCAGTGCTACACTTCTTCTTGTCATCTCTGCTGTCTTACTTCTGGTAAGTACTGACTACAGAGACTAACACAAAGCAAGAAATGATAGAGATCGGAATAAAACTATGTACGATAAGTTGTTAATATTTTATTTATAGACTGAATTCAGATCTTAAATAACGAATGCAACGAAAATGGAAAACTGATGTTTTATCTAATAAGGCATAAGAATAACCTCTATTTCCACAGCTACTGCAATATGGTGATCATTACTGAAATCGTTTTCTTCAATATTGTACATTAGTTATTAACTTGTAATCATCATCAGTTTTCTTGTCTCACTGTCACCATCGCCAGCACCATCAACAATACCGCTCGTATTTGTGATGATTTACGATTACAATTACAAATACAATTACAATGATGTCATCGTCATTGACATCATAGTTACATCACAATTAGGCCTACAAATCAGCATTATCGTCATCATCATCACCATTATCTTGATAATCTTTATCATCGTCGCCACCCTCGTTGGTTTCATTATCGTCATCATCCTGAATATCGTCAGCTTAAGCACTATGATATTCATCGTCATTGTTTATCGCTCTCCTCATTAAGTTGATATGATATAATCAGCAACATGTGCAGTAAGAACAACTTATCACATACATCCAATGCATCATACAGGAACTAACAACAAATTGCAACCCATTTGCTCTCTAACATATATACATAATATATCCATCTAACGTTGCACTCACATATGTTGAACACACATAATGTTGGACACACATGTGTTGTTGAACATGCACATCTAAAACGTTTTTGTGGATTCTATTGAATATAAAATTCTTGCATTGTTTATCATTTCTTATTTTCAGACTATATCAACTGGACATGTAGAGGCGAAAATTCCGGGTAAGTTTAACTGATTTAAATTTTTAAATTTTCTTATCTTCTTCATTTGTCGAACAACAATTGTATTTTATCGAATGATTGGGATTGGGACTTGATCGGGATTCGAAGTCGGGATGCGTCAAATATAAATAGTTTATATACATTCGAGTCGATATATAAAATTTATTTGCTTGATTTATAGAATTATTTGAAGATTTTAAAGAAGAACTAAGCATTCAGAGATCAGAGTCAGGATTTTATCCTTCTGATGGTTTATGGATATGGTTTGATCAAAATTTGACTTCTGGCTTAATTACGTTCAGTATTTAAAACATTGATCCTATAACCATGACTGAAACCGCAACTACTGTAAGCAATGCCTACAATGATCAATCATTTGTGCACAGAACGCTATATAATCATAATCGTCAGCATCCTAGCATTATGAAAAGCCATGGCTGCGTTAACTTTGGATGAAGTTTAATCATGGTCCAAAGATCCAACAAAAAGTTCAAACAGGATCCAACATCATTATACTGTTTTTATTAGTGCACTAGATGTATGAAGAAATCTCGATGCATAAAGGACCAAAGACCAGCAATATTTGCAGTAGACTATATATTATTATCACTGAGCTGTGTTATTTTGATTCATACAGATGAGCCCCGTATATAGCTCGCTGTATCGACTGATCATTATATCATTAGATTGATACACAGTATGTCTATAACAATTTCAGACCGGAAATCATGCATTAATGTTATTAATAACAGACTGATAACATGATGTTACATAATTGTGTTCGATAGCTGCCTGCAAATTGCAACCTGAGACGGGTCCATGCAAAGCAGCATTTACAAAGTACTACTACGATGCCTCTGTGAAAGACTGCCTTGAGTTCGTGTACGGAGGATGCCAGGGCAATGCCAACAACTTCAACTCACAAGAGCAATGTGAGGACACGTGCCAGAATGCGGGTCGATTCAATGACTAAGGACTGCTGAGATTGATAAATAGCAAAATAGTTGAACAGCCAACATTGTAATGAAAGATAGCCGAATAATTACATGCTTAAACAAATTAAGTGGTGTGATATACACGTAAACGGCAATCGAGGTTTTGAACAGCCATGTTGTACAGAACCATTAGAAACGCACAGCTTACAATATGAAATGGCAACACGTAACGCTTTTGATTGTAGCTCGTACCGCGGGCCGTCACGAGTCACTGGAAGCTACGGAACTCCCGCAATGGAACCCTGAGAAACCACAGACGATGTGCCATGTGTCACAAATCTATCCTTGCAACCTTCTAGCGTTAATTAAACAGTTTTCGTTAATCAACCTTTGTTAAACGGTCATATAGGCCAAATTAACCGTTGAGTATCGACGCCATTTTTGATTAAATTTAGATATCAAGCTGTGCGTTTCTAATGGTTACTGAAGCTGTGACGTAAGTGTGGAAAAGCTCTACAAAAATCATATTAATCGATTTTATAGCTCGAGTAAATTTTGCAAGAGACACATAATATGAACATTTTTGAATTAAATATTGGTTTTACAAATGAATACAAGGATTTGTGTTATTAGTTAATGGTCGTTATTTATGTAACGCCAAGGAGTCACTGCGTATTACAATAACCTCAAGATATTTTCCATGTGCCAGCAGCGGTCTCAGTCGGGTTCGTATTGGAAATATTAGTTTCATCTACGACAAAACCACTGAAAACGATCAGGCATGCACAATATCGAGGGCTACCAATAGTTTATTTTTGTTATTAGGTTCAATCACGTGCAACGTATTCAACTAAGAATTAAATTTATCACATTTATTTTTTATTCTAACTCAGATATAGAAAAAAATCGAAGAATTTTTATTTTCCTGAAATATTTGATGTGAATGAGACAGAGCGTAAGGAATTATACTGTGTAATAACTGAAACACATTTCGAAATATCTTACTATGTTTTCATAATTTATCATTCTTACTTTGCTTTTCCAAATTACAAAATTTGTCTCTCACAAATTATAGGTATATTTGACTCTTATATGCAATTTATTTGGTGCCTGCGGACTCCAAAATATTGAGCTATTATTCTCACAAGAAAGTAATGCTTTATATGATATGTTAGAAAGGTATTTAAGGTGTTTTTCAGAAAATAGGTATTTTGCTAATTGCCGCCGTTATAGAATCACAGTTTGAAGAACCGATCTGACAGCAGAATAAATGGATTGAGACCGTTTGCTGTCAGCAGCTTGTTCTGATAGCAAAACCGTTCGTTGTGAAAGTTCCGCAGAGATTGAAGTTTAAAAGCGTCAATTCGAACAAAAGCGTGAGAGCGATATACATTACTGTTGTTCTAATGATAAATAATGAAAACTACAATCGATTTCGAATCAATTCGATTTTTATATCCATATTAGAATAATTAATCAAATCAAAATTATGACGTATAAGGGACTAGTCTGTACAAAATGGTTGCTACTTATACTGAAATCCTGCAGTATAATTTGCCTTCAGGACTTGATTTCTGTACTTGTATTGCACTCATGCAGCACTTGCATTCAGTACTTGGTGCTAGTATACTGTGCCTGAAATTGAGTAAAATATTAAATCATTTGCACGGTCACT
>JAQFYQ010000151.1:0-20774 GCA_034694885.1 Buchholzia appendiculata | reverse complement strand
TCCAACGAAAGTGATCCAAATTTGGATCACTTGGATCCTTTGGATCCGATCCAAGTGATCCAGTGAGAATGGGGTATCAGTCTCTTTCTCTCTCTGTCTCTCTCTCTCTCTCAACTCGTAACTCGTAATATGTATGACTAATGCAACTCTGTGCACTTGTGCGGCTTTTCTATGACTCGAAGGCAGCTCTGTGCGCAAGTGCGATTATGCAGGCGACTTAAAGAAGGCATTGTTGTACGTTAGTGTGTTGGCTTTGATGTGGCCAGTTTTCTGTGGACGCATCATTTAATTGTTATGGCTATGAAGACTTGAATAAGCATTTGATTTATCTTCATTTCTGGTTGAGATGCAAAATGTGACAAGTTTGAGGGTTGCTTAGTTTCTTCCAACACGTTTGTCACATATGTATCGGTCGCTGTAAATGCTCTGTTATTGTCACATGTTATTCGATCGCTGGTAAATGCCGTACGATACTTGCAAGCTTAAGCCAAGCGTCGTGGCCTTTGTACTGTGCAACTGATAGAGATGATTCTACTCGTTGTGGTTCTAGTCCTCTACGAATCAATTGCTGGCGGAAAGTTTACACAACATTTGGGTTCGTTTGTGCTTTAAGGCTACCGTAATTGATTTAATGTGCAAAGAAAATAATTTTGTTGTTATTTGTTTGTTTATACTGCTTTTTCTTGACTTCTCAATGTGAGCAATTTTTTGTTTGAATTCTGGTGCGGTTCATTTTGTTAATAGAATGCATGCAAAATATGGGCATTAGGATCTTGTAAAAGTATGAAGAAGTTTGTTATTTTAGTTCCCAAGTCTTGGCATTTAGCAAATCAACAGAGTGTGATATGTTGAGAGGCCTGTGCCATGGTGATTACTGAGTAGTTTATTGTGTATTCAGAGAAGAATTCTTTGTTTATATTAACTATGATTGTAGTTGAGGGAGAAAACTAGGTTTGATAGAATAAAGTGAAGGTTTGTATAAATCTGTTGTAATGTATTTGAGTAGTGAGATTTTATGCGCAGTGTGATACACAGTCCATGGCCAGAATTAAATCTTAGATGTTTGTCCATAACCTCCATTTTCTGTTCAAAAAATGTCAGCAACGTTTGTTCAAGATTTTAACAATCTTTTTCACAGTTTGCATTTCGGGGGAGGGGGAGTTGGAGTTACCTCAAAAAAATTGTCCGAGGAATATGACAGCGATTAAAACATCTATCTTTTAGAACAATGTTAATTCTGTTATTTGAACCCGTGAAGCCCCCCCCCCCTTTAAATCTGGCCCTGATGTGAGGGCTGCATTTGACGCTTATGAAAATGCTGATTTCATAATAAGATACAAAATATGTTTCTGAGTTTGTATTGTAATAGTTATAAAATGTAGACTTAAATCCGTGATGTGGGAAAGTGTGATTCTTTATGTGCTACATATTGCCATCGAGACAGCGGAGTGTAAGTACACCTAGGGCCATGTTACCAAAGTCAGCTGCTGTTGATGACCTACTTGCAGTTTTTTTGCTATATAATAGTAATATAAAGTGGTAAAATATAGGAATATAATATAATAATAAGCTATATTATAGTCAAATATTGCAGCACGATTTCAAGGCAGTCTTGTCTAACGAAGCAATTTGTAGATAAATTGATGTCTCTGCGAAAAACTTAGACGTCATCAATTAGGCCGTGATGCTGTTAAAAATTGTAAACAATTTCAGCGCCTAATATCTACACTGATATATGATCAGATTGAAATCGCAGAACCGAATCATTGTGTGACTGTTGAATTTGCCAAGAGCTGGTTTAGATAGGGTGAGTTATGTGATGCCAGGAATGTGTGATAGGAGTGTTCATAACTAAATCTGTGTGTTACACATTTCTTATCTACCCCCCTCCTCTAGGTTTTTGTAAACAGGTCCGTTTTGTTCAAGAGCTTTCTCATTCATGTGTTTATATCCGGGTCATGTGATGTCTGGGTGTTATTCATGAGTGTTCCTGGTCATGTATTTAGTTCCCGGTCATGTGGTCCACAAATGTTCCTTTGCAAATATTTCCCACTTTTTGATTATCAATTTTTTTATGGTGCTTTTCTACTAGTGTTGAAATATTTTATATTAATACAGCTATGGTTTTGTAGTAGTTGTAGTAACTGGCCGATTCAGAGGGAAGAGGCAAGGTGGGAATGCCCCCCCCCCCCAATAATTTTTTGAACCTGACGTTCCTCAATATGAGGCTATGGAATACCTGTTATATTGTGTTGTTAATTACTAATAATTAATTAAAATATTTTGCTAGAATTTGGCTAAGATTTTTTTTTACATTTTGTCTCTGTTCGTTTGTCACTTCCCTTTCCCCTCCTTGGTTTTCCTCCCCTCTCCCCCTTGTAGAACACATGGGTTCGCCAGTGGCTGCTGTTTAGTAGATCTAGTAGTTTTAGTAGTTGTAGTTGTTGTAGAGGTTTCTGGCAACCGTCTGCGTAGGTACGCTGTTGCTTGTGGGTAGCTAGGCAACTGCCTGCGTAGGTACGCTGTTGCTTGTAGGTAGCTAGGCAACTGCCTGCATAGGTACGCTGTTGCTTGTAGGTAGCTTTTAAGCAGGTGTGAAGGTGGTGCAATCACTTGAAGCAGGAATTTACTTTTCTTTTCTTGGTAGGAAGACACGTGTGACTGATATTTGTTTTTAACGGCTTGTGTCGACGCGTCTTGAGTCTTCTACCACTTGTTGTTTTATATTGAAGTGAGATTTGTTTCGACGAAATTGATCTGAATACAAGCCGTTTTGTTTGAGTGTAATGAATAATATATAGCTCTGTGGATGGGCTGGGCAGATGCCGTAGCAGATGTGGCAACTCGTTAGACTGTGTGTGTAAGGTTTGAGAAAAAATGTTGTTTTTGTTTAATTTAATTAATTATTTGACTATGTTAAAGCTTCTGAATATCTTGAAATGAGCCACGAGTTGCTTTTTTCCATGATCAACGAACTGTTCAGCCTTTCTAGGTGACCAGGAAAGGAGTTCAAGATGGAATAGATATGTGAAGTGGAAAAATTTGTTTATATTTATCAGAAGGCATGTTGCGATTTATCCGTTGGATTTGGGTATCTCTAGATATGATTCATATATATTTGTACGTGTACGTGTGTGTGTGTATTTGTGCGTGCATGTATCGATATGAACATAAAAACTAAAGCTAAATTGTTTTGTTGAATCTTTTTAAGTTATACGTTTATTTATTTTGACTGATTTTCTGCAGCCGTTTTGTTGATCTGTTTTGCTTGAATTTTCTGTTACGGCATTTTTGCCATCCACCTCGCCGTCATTATTACTTGCACTACCGTTAGTGTCGTAGCTTGCAATTTCTAGTGTTTTGCTCTTTGAGTACTCGTTATATTTTACTCTTATTTTGTAATCGCTATATTCGTGTATCCGTGTAACACATATATATCCAAAGCTTTGCTCGAATTTTTGATTACAGTATTGTTTGATTTGCATGCAATTTACTCTAGTTCACACTTTCTATTGTGCATCAGCAATAAGTGCGTGTTGTAGGTTAGGCAGTGCTGTGTATTGTTTTTGTTATTGCTCTGTTTGTTCTTAGCTGTACATTGTGTTACTCTTGGGCGTACTGGCTAGTAAAGCAAATTCAACTGTAAAGTCGGCATTCTTCTCTAAGCTTGAATGTAAACCAGTCTGTCTTGAAATGTGCACCTAGTGAGTGTACAGCAGCTGGGAGTGTACAGCTAGGAGTGTACTGCTAGGAGTGTACAGCAGCTAGGAGTGTACAGCAGCTAGGAGTGTACAGCAGCTAGGAGTGTACAGCAGCTAGGAGTGTACAGCAGCTAGTAGTGTACAGCTAGGAGTGTACAGCTAGGAGTGTACAGCTAGGAGTGTACAGCAGCTAGGAGTGTACACCTAGTGAGTGTACAGCTAGGAGTGTACAGCTAGGAGTGTACAGCTAGGAATATACAGCATCTAGGAGTGTACAGCTAGGAGTGTACAGCTAGGAGTGTACAGCTAGGAGTGTACAGCTAACAATACACTGTGAATAGTGTTGGCTGCTGTGTTATGTGCACAGAGTATAATGTTTGTTGCTTGAGTTCTTCCTCGCCGTGTGTTCATTGGATCACAGATTGACTTCATTGTGGTCGTGATATTTGATAATCCTTGATTAGATGTCTTATTTCAAGCTCTTGATTTTAATTGGTCGAGCAGGGATTATCTATTATGTATTTAATTCGCATAAAGCAGATACAGGTAATAGCAGATTCAAAACAAATAAAAAGTGCAGCTAAGGTTACAAATACGTGCGCAAAAATAGTAAAGATTAAAACTAAAAAATACAAAAAAGCGATAGTAGACAAAAAGAAAATTAGACATTTGGCAACATTTGTAAACGAGATGAAACTCGAGGCTTTAATCCTATTGAATGACCAAGACGTCTGAAAGCCATATTTATTTGTCAGTGAGACATGCTCAGCTTTAATGGTAAGATGATGCGCCCTGATGAAACTAGACAGTAGTTAATCTCTGTATATGTGTAATTGTATTATAGTCATTAATTATTATCAGTTCTTTTGTGATTTTATATTATTAAGTTAATATATTGGCAACTATGAGTAGCGTATGAGGGGTAATCAGTCTAATCAGATATCATGTTAGTCATTACTTAGTTAGTCTGGCGTGTTAGCACCTCGGATTATTTGTGAGGGTTAAAGAGGTACAGTTAAATCAAAAGAAATGATACGGGCATGTTTAGATACATACATACATGCATGCATACATACATACATACATACAGACAGACAGACAGTCAGACATACATACATACATACATACACACATGCATGCATACATTTTACATACATACATTTATGCATGTATTTATGCATACATACATATATGCATGCATGCATGCAGTCTTCAGTTTTACATTGCATCCTTTGTGCCCCCTCAAATTGTTCAAGTTTTGATTGCTATCTCTTAATTACTGTGTGTGTCTTCTGTTCATGCATTCATTCTTGTAGTATTAAACCTTGTACAGACCCCGTTTTTGTATTTTAGGCGATGCAGAAGATATGTGCAAAAGGTAGTGATGATATCCCCGTTCCCTCTCCAACTAACTTTAAGCTGTACATGTTTCATTAACTTATATTGGTGATGTTTTAAATCAAGTGTTTCTCTCCCTCGCGGTCCCTGTTTGTAACTCGTATCCACCTTATGCTTATATGCCTTGTCTCTTTCTACTTACTTTTCTTGTTTTTTCTACGGTCTTTCTTCCTGTTCTTACTTCTTGTACATTATCCCTGTGTACGTCTCAACCGTCCAATCGATGCGTAGCAGCTGTGTAAAGGATTCACCTGTGTACAGAATCAGTTTTTGCAAAAATCGTAAAAGAAAAGCGATGCCTATTTCTGTGACTGTTTGTAAGATAGATCAATTCTAATTGATGGAATTATTTTAGTGTTTACCGTGTGAACATTGGGATTGTAGAAAAAGGGAAAATTGTACAATAATAATACATGTTAATAATTATTGTAGGCAGTGATGCTATTACAGCTGTGTTTAATTGTAGGATCAATTCTTATGAATAATTACTGTTCGTTCATTTGTAGTGAAATAGAAAGTCGTTTTGTATTCGTTTTAATACATCAATCAATACTTTATACATCAATACTTTAATTTAAGAATCGCTGTCATTTCTTGATATCTGGTTTATTTGTGAATTGTTTTATCACTGGGGTCTTTTGAGCTTTTCTAGGCTGAGATATAATTCATATTGAATCCGTTTATCTGTTTGCTGCAGTATATCTATAGTTTGAGGGATAATTGTTTGCAACGATGGTTGCTATGTTTTTTTGTGGCCATTGTTTGTCTATTATATCAAATATTTCAAAAAGTTTAGTATTTAATATATTAACCAGCATGCATAGTGAGAAATATGTTATAATGACAGTGGTGTTGTAGAATTGCACGTGTTCTGCATCATGTGTAGAGTATTGGAATAGTGCTTACATGTAGTCCGGAGTAGGAACTTCTACAGAAGTTCTACTTTGGAAAGAGATACAAATAAACGCTATATAAGTTATGCTGTATACAGTGATTGAAGTGAGATATTTGTGAAGGGTATTTGTTCTTTACCTCTTTCATGATGGTGGTGGGGTTAGCCTGTGCTTGCCTTCAATACCGAATCACAGAGCAGAATGATTTTCTCTTAGGAAGGGAAGTCGCCCATTCTCGTTACGGGTTGTCGTTAGGCAGGGCATGCGGTATGACATGCCATCAAATATTTTTCGTGAGCCTCAGAACACCGCTCTGGGTGCATCTCATTTTAACCGCTTGAAATTTAATGTAATTTAGTTGATACGAAAGAAAGGGTGAGTAATGAGTTTTACAGTGTGATATGCAATGAGTCTCGTATGTAAGGTTGCAATATCAGTGCAGCTCGGTGAATCACTCTAACAGTTCTCTAGTTTAGTGTATGTAAACGTGACAGGTGTTGTGTAGCAATATCAATCTAGCTAGAAAGTTATCATAATGCTTTGTGGACTGTTTTCAACTTTAACTCTTGACATGAAAGACAATCTGATAGCGATGTAGTGGAAAAGGTTTTGCTTATTTGAGTACACGTGTTGTAGTATATCCAAGAGGAAGTTTGATTGCAGTTTTAATTAGACTATGTGTATCATTTGTAAGATTACATTTGATTAGCTTGTAACCATTGTAAGATTGAACTCTTGGCCCTGTATGAAATACCATAGCCAATCAGGCTGGTGTAGATGTAATGTTATCACTGATTGGTGTGTTGTGTGTGCGTGCCAGATGTAAGGTTATATTTGATTGGATTGTGTCAATGGAACGGATTATTCGATTGGTTCATGACTACTATTGTCAGGACATATAGGTAGTGCGGACTCTAGTGCATGATTTAGCATTTTCACCTTGTTAAGGGGGGGGGGGAGTAACCCGTCATTCTTTTTGATCTCTTTGTTCAAAATTTTAAAAACTTTCAGCAATTATTTTGTAATCTCACTACATTTTCAATGGGGCTACCTTTTCAAGTGGGCAGTAACCGCTTTTCAGGAATAGCCCATATGAAAATAAACAGAAAAAGAAGCAGAAAAATAGAGTAGCTTTTTAAGGGAAGAATTCTTCCCATTTGGTGATGGCTAGGTGAGAGCTGTTTAAATATCAAAGTGCTGCTGCTTTAGTGCCTTGTGATATAGTCGGGATTTATGACTAAATGATTTAGATTATTAAGCAAACTGAAATCAATTAAATTGTGAAGTTGCAATCAGCGTGCGAGGATTTCTTCATTCAGAAATTTGAATTGGAACTCGCAGCTCGACGTTTCTATGGTTACCAGTTGGACTCGGTCATTAACAACGAGTTCTGACGTCATCCGTAACGTCTATGCGTGTTTGTGTTTACGTAAGCAAGATCATCATTGTATCAATAATTATACGCAACTGCAGAAAGTCATAGTAAATGTTTCTGATTAAAGAGAGTCTATGTGCAATGTGATAGTTAGCAAGTTTTGTTTCAGTTCGTCATTCACAAGTTTTAACATCATCATCATGTATCATGTTGTAGAACCAGTACTTAAAGCACAAGTATGAACGATGCGATAAAATTATTACTAGTCGTGAATGTAAGCATACTGTATTTATCAGGAGTTGACACGAGCACAAAGTTGTTGAGTACATTATGTTAGCGTACTGTTTGCTGCACGATTCATGCAAAGCTTGCACAACTAGGCCTGAAATATTGTATTTTTCAACACTGCTTTCAAAATCTTTTTTACTCATTACATTTATCTAATCAACAGACCAAATTACATTTCAGTTATTTTTCATTGTTGATTGGTAATGATAACGAGAAGCTCATGATAATGAGATGATGATGATAATTAGATGATGATGAGACATAGAGATAACAAGAAACAGTTGATAGACTAACTCTTGTATTACTATCTTAACTGTGCAAACAGGCAAGTTATTTGTGTAAATAGACCAATCACAGTCCTCCTGCCTGCAGAACCAACCAATCATATGCCTGGAAACGTAACTGTGACATAAACTAACCTCTCAACTGAACCAACGTTTGTAACTATGACTAAACTCCCTTCTCTTTACCAATTTTGACAGTTTCACAAAATTCTTTAAAAAAATTCTGTAAAGTTTGCAATAATCAATTTTGATCGCCTCACGCCACTTTATATATTATATTGTATTTGATAAATGTGAAACAGATGCCTATTGGAATTGCAAAAATGCATCAATTGATAATAATTTGTATAGAGGGAGACAGGGTTGATTGGTCTATTAACACAATATAACATGCACAAATGTACATACTGATAATAACAAGATATAAATAACTTTATTACCGTATCTAAACTAGTTTGCCAGTCTATATATCAAAACGACTTGTAACGCGCTTACAAGCAAGCCTGTACAATAAACGTTAGACCGCTTACAGCTACAAGTTACACCATTTACACGTCATTTACACGAGTTACATCATTTAAACAAGTTACATCATTTACATGTACATTAATCACAAAAGCGACACGGCAGCTGAACAAATTTTCACGGTGTTTAAATTTAGAATAAATTACGAGGAAATAAATTACAGTGCATTGTGTGATATATTTCGCATACTGTACTCTGTCCGTCAATGGTATATCATCTTTCATCAACATCATCTTTCATCCTCATCTTTCATCAACATCATCTTTCATCCTCATCTTTCATCAACATCATCTTTCATTATCATTATCTTTCATCATCATCATCATCTTTCATCATGGTCCATGATAAAAGCAGAATGCCCACAATCACATATAAACACTTATAACTATATATAGATATGTGCTGAAGCGTATTGATGCATGTGCCCTTGATTCCAAGTTCACCGAGTTCATGCGGACATGTAACCTGGAACTATAGTACTAGATATGAGAATGATGACGAAGAGAAAGAGAGGAAGACCGAGAATGAACCCGGAGGACGGGAATGATTGATGATATGAATGAGACCTCAGATGAGGAGCCAAGGAAAACAGTTCCAAGAACAGGGAGGATTTGGATGACACGGGCCTGTCAGAAGGCAGAGAACTGAATTGATGATGATGCTAATGATGACGATGACGATGGCAATGAGTGAGCACAACTACACTACTACCAGACAACTATATTCAAACGAACAAGCAATGTCTGAAGCAACGAGAGATTCAGCTCCGTTTAAATAAGAATCACCGAATTCATATACGTAACTAAATTCACTGACATTTTTTACAAAAAAATAAATTACATCATCAAATTGAATAGTAAACAAGCTTGTTGTCAGTATACATGAAGAAACAACAATACACTGTAATTAACGGTCGAGATTCTTAAATAATAGAAAAGAGATATTAAATAAATACTTATACATTTAATGTTTTAATTAAACTTGTATAGCAACACATTCATATAACTCATATCATGCTGCTCTCTCTAGTACACTCACAGTAGATTCACCAAGCTCTGACACCACTCATTTTTAAGGAGGCATAGGTTAGCGTATGTATGCCGAGGTTTTCCTACACCCAACAGGGGTAACAACTAAAAAAAACATACGTGGTATAAAATTTGCAACGTAAGCATGCTTTGAGTACTATCCACACACATTATGAGCATTACATCATTGAGATATGGCACCAAAAATAGCTTATCCATTTCAGCAGCAGGGTTGACCATAACACTGAGAAGGACATACACACACATATATGGCACAGTACACACAGCAGTCACACAAATAAGATACAGTTTTAATCTCTGCTCAAATATCACACAAGTCTAGCAAAGTAAGCCGTGAATAAATATTACAAAGAGAAAACAAAGACGACAGCAGTGTACCTGATTTTAAATCTCATTAAGCATCAAACATTGTATAGAGAAGTAGCAGTAGGAAATACATAATATTACACCACAAAAACGGGAGTAATACTGACAATAAGTACAAAAACAAACGACTCTGTTTGATTACACTGTGCTGAACACTGTTAATATTGTCGAGTACATTCAGATTTGAGGTATTTTAGATAAATATATAAATATTGACGCTGAAACATTTACGGGAACCCAGAAAAGACCTCTCCAAATATTATGCAGTGATTATAAGCGAATTATATCATTGCGGCGAGTCTTTTGTTAAGCAACATTTAACCCTTCACCCTTCAAGGTTCTGAAAGCAATACTACTACAATGCCTACCCGCTTTCAGGCTCTATCAACCTATCAATCCTAATTTTTCAGTTAGCATACTTTATACCAATCGAATGAAACGCTTCACATCCACACCAATGCTGTTTCACATGTGTTACACGGTGAATGTGACGCTTACAGTGAAAATTATTGCATCGGGATGGAAGAGCTGAATCATATAATAGCGCACAACAAAGAATCTCTGATATTTACATTTGCAATTAAAGGACCACACTGGATTCAAGTTCCTATAAACAACAACACACCGAATAACCAAAGAGCATGCCAAGTCTGCATGACAGAGCAGACATTCCTTTGTTCTTCAGGCCCACACTTGCACATTACAAAACAATGTCACGCCGTATGGTATTACACACCGCCGTATTAAAGAGAACCCCCTCCTCGAAAAATACATGACGTTTTATGAAAAATAAATAAAACGGCTTTCAAATATATTTTGGAAGCTCAAAACCCAACATGAATTTTTTTTTTAGTCAGGTCAAAATCAATATATTTATAGCTTAATCGATAATTTTTGGTTAAAAAATTATATTGCCAATATTAACACGGAAGGAATGCGAGTGGGACTCTGAATGACAAAGGAATGTCGACCGATGTTCACAAACATGAATCCATTGGACAAACACTGGACCACAACATTCATTTATCAACATTAATCTCATTACAATACAAACATCAGCAGATTTAATCACACACAAAAAAAGAGGTTTTCATAGTTTGTACAACTTAGAAATATTCTCACTTGTACGACTTGAAGGGAGAGCTGCTTGGCAAGAATGCATAAACAACTGCAACACACAGCAGCTGCAATAGAGAGCAGCTGCAACGATGAGCAGCTGCAACAGACAGCAGCTGCACGATGAGCAGCTGCAATAGAGAGCAGCTGCAACAGAGAGCAGCTGCACGATGAGCAGCTGCACGATGAGCAGCTGCAATAGAGAGCAGCTGCAACAGAGAGCAGTTGCAACGATGAACAGCTGCAACGATGAGCAGCTGCACGATGAACAGCTGCACGATGAGCAGCTGCAACGATGAACAGCTGCAACGATGAGCAGCTGCACAATGAACAGCTGCAACGATGAGCAGCTGCAACGATGAGCAGCTGCTATGTGAGATAGAAATGATAAGCTCAAGACAATCGAATAATCAAACATCTTCACAACAAGCCGCCTACAAAATAGAACATTGTACAGGTTAGAAATCGATCATGCCTGAAACGTCCTGCTGCATGTTAAACAGTTGTCAATATCAGCAGTAGTGGCAGTAAAAGCAGCAGCTAGATAATTCTGCCAGAATATACTGAAACAATTACATTTCGTTATACCAATCCGAAAATCTATACACATAAATCACATCGACTTATAATAATTCTAATCACCAGGGAAACAAATAACTCAGAAAGAAGATAAATCACAAACCGTAAAAAGCAATCAAACGGTTATTAAATAACCACAAACAAGGATCTGAGCAATGAGCAGTGTGGTCTACGAGCAAGTTGATACCCTGACATGTATAATCCCAACAAACGGAAACATTAATCGGCAAGAAATAGATATAAGATATAGATTAGAAATCTCACAGTATGAAAACATAATAATGAATAGAACAGTTGACAGCGCATTGCGCAAGAATTGTACACGTGAGCGAGAGATTCATAGAACGCAGAGTTGCACGACTAAAATAAACACATCAAGTGTCACTAGATTGAATGTAGATAACCCACCTCACACACTTACGATATTGTGGTGTTTTTACCACAGCAATGCATGGTGCATTAAAAGTGCATCTTATATACATACATACAAAACCAACGAACCACTGTAGCCATTTAGCGCTAAATCACACAAAGTTAACGTCTTGTTTAATATGCCTCATGACTCGTGCCCGTAGAATTATTTCTCTTTTAGTACAGTAGCAGAATAACATATCATTCATGGCCTGGATAATAATATCCTATCCAAACCAAACCTTGCCACTTATTGAACGCACAGGGACTACGCAATGTAACCCATGTAACCCATGTAACATAGCTCTCGCGAGAAGCCACATAATCTGCACTTATATCAAGCAACACCAAACACTAGGCTGTAACTTTGCACAAAAACTAGAAAGTACTGATCATAAATCTACCAGAACACAAGATAGCCAGTAACAGCGCTCGAATAATAGAAATTGATGGGCGGAAAAGATTCAAGCAGGGGAAGTAACGATTGTGACACAAATTTACCACAATTTTCTCCAGTGATTTGAACAGGAAGATCCTCCTGCTATTAAAAATGAGATGTAGTGACCCAACCTAGTAAGGAAAAGGGGACATTCCCCCATCTTTCCAGTAATTCCAGCACTGGTCAGAAGTCCCAGTCGTTCATTGTCCATGCACTGAACTGACGAGTGAAACTTGCACACTTAGATACATTTATAGATTCAAGAAACATATCCTTCAAGAAATTATAACAGCATAATATAAACGGAATAATTCAAACTAGGGATATAATGTAGTGTGCAGCAGAAGCCCAGGTAGATTGAATGAACTGATTCAACTCGATGTCGAGAACTTATTTCAAAATGCACTTTACTTAAGCCATCGCAACGAAACTTTTACGCCGCGATAACAAATAACAATTTTCACAGGATTACTGAAAAGTGGATTCAAGTCTAACAACAAAAAAGGCAACTCCATCTGAAATTGAGATGAGCTGCCAGTGCTCTTGTTAGATTAACAACGAGCGCCAAGACAGAGCAAAAGAAACAAAAAGACTGCTGCACGCAGAATCTTACTCGAGAAAGACGTAGAAAAGAGAGATGTCACGATTCACAGATATTAACTGACTGGTCCCAAGCAACTCATTATGAGCAACACTTAGACATATTTACCTACATACAATGGTAATTCGAGCAGCATTCAAACTATACTGTTCTTAGCTGTCAACATGTAATCTCAAGTGATAACCAAACACATGCAGCTGAGTGAACCAAGCTTCATGAATAACTCGACTAAGAGAATGCTGGGGCAATGAGCGAACACAATTAATTACACTGAACAATGGAGTAAATGAATACGAGAATTGCGTGTATAATTGCAGAGCTTTGAGTACAGCAGAATGAGAGGTGGTTAAACATACGATAAGACGCAACATCAGCCAATGCCCCGTATCATGCTGCATTTTATATGTTTTACACACAGGGTGGGATTAGTCAGGGGGTGGGATTCGACCCTTGGCGATGGCTTGAACCCCACCAGGTTTGAAAAAATGCCAAGGAGGATCGGCTTTACCTAAATTTCACCGTCGATCCCCCAGGTCTGACTTTCCCCACATATTTTGTCCCAAATCCCACACTGATTACACAATAATAAGAACGGTTTCTAAGCGCTACAAGCTACAAGCAACTAGTAGCACCAACTTGTGAGCGGCGTTCCACGCGACCGAGATATGTACAACGTCACCGAACATACCGGTCGATATTATGCAGCAGCTGCTACCCGTACAGCAGAACACGCCAACGACACCAACGTACACATGCCCAAGAACTGTCCAGCTGTATACAACAGCGGACTTTTTCCAGGCATGCTATATACCGTAGTTTACATCAGTACTTGAATTAAAGAACACCTGATGAAGTTGAAGGGAAAGCATTTTGATGGCAACTTGGTAGCATGCCAAAAGAGGAAATGGCATGAAAACAAGCAAAAGTTGATAATCTATCACCAATCGAAAAAACTGGGCATAGTCAGGGAGGCGATACTTCCTTTTGGGGAAATTTCTCACCTTCTCACAATTTGAGCACTGCCTCACATAGCCTGCCGTGCTGCAGCTGGCATGCCATAGCCGGCATGTCATAGCCAGTATGTCATAGCCGGCATGTCATAGCCGGCATGTCATAGCCCGCCTGTCATAGCCGGCATGTCATAGACGGCATGTCATAGCCGGCATGTCATAGCCAGCATGCTCTGGCACATCATAGCCGTCATGCTGTAGCTGGCCTGCCGTAGCTGGGATAATGTAGCTGGCAAGCCGTAGATGGCATGCATCCAAAGCAACATAAACAGCAGCTGACAAACATTGAGTTGCTGGATGCAGCTAACCAGTTACACAACTGGATAGCTACGCAGCTGAATAATTATAAAGCTGAATATTTATACAGCTGTATAGTTATACAGCCGTATAGTTATACAACTGAATACTTATATACCGGAATAGCCACAGAGATGAATCGCGCCATTACAAACATCCAATTAGCCGCATGCACACACATGTATGCCACTTGATGGCTGTTTATCATAGCTGATTCTGATGCTAGAGCGCAGCAGTATATACACAATATCTTGGCAGTAAGTGATAATTAGAAGACTGGACGACGGTTCATCTGTCAGACGGACTCGTAGTCATTGTCGCGTGTTGATGTTAACGGTTGCATCGCCTGTACACAGGCACAAACAACGACAAATAGCATTATAATAAACATCTCTCATCATAATCATTCGCTAATGTTAAACCTTAGCTAATGGTTTTATCTAGTCACTCCCCAGGGGGGAGGGGGCATTCTACCCCTGGAGTTGTCGTAATATGTGCCGTCATATGTAATACCCCCTGAAAACGTAGAAGCTTTAGAACCTTTTTGATGTCTTACAGGTGATGATGATGATGATGATGATGATGATGATGATGATGATGATGATGATGATGACAGTGCTCTGTCCGAAGCATGGTCCTGGCGATGATCATTTCTCTTACGTACATTACTACGCATGACTTAACCATCGACCTACTAGGCCAGTTGAGCACAGGTGGGTGGCCAAAGGTCCTTCCCGTACAGGCAAGATAGACACGGCTAAACATCCACTCACCCTAAGCTTAAAGTCTCCATTTGGTTTCAATTCATTAAATATAACCATCATCATTGCAATCATCCACATCACCATCATTAAGTAGCACAATGAATCATTAGCATTCATGTCACATGTGCTGTCATTTGTGATATCTGGTATTAAAGTGAGCTCATCTCACACTTATTACTGACATTATATTTCATTTCATTCAATCGTGATTTTTTGTACAGACTGGAATTGTCCACAATTAGCACTATGGCTAATAAAGTGGACAAAATGTTTCCCTCAGTAGATCGGAGGAATTCAAGCACGCTGACGGCGATAAAACTCTGAGAAGAAAAGTAAATCTGTTGCACATCTTTCATACAAGGGCCTCCATCATAGAGAGGAAGTGGAGCGGCTGCTCTAGGTCTCAACTAGGTTTCATTAAAGGCCTCTGCTTTCATACAGAGATTAATACATAACGTTGTCAAACATTTTACAGCACATATAAATTGGAGGCAACTGAATTGTCGCACAAAAATACAACTAACTAGGTGACATACCGGTGGAACTCTTCTGCCATTGGTCACTTTCGTACACAGCTTCTCGTCGCTGGGACTCTGGTCCAATGAGACTTGGTCCTCGGTGGTCTTGCAGTAGACCGGGTTGTCAAAGTTCATGCTGCGCACGCCGTGCTGCGTGCACGAACGGTGCACGCAATATCCGACCTACACAAACACAGAGAAAGATGCTAGTTTTCTCTGAATATAATACAATGACAGAAGTAATGGCAGAGTTGTGGATTGAGTAAAGCATGTGTTAATTTGATTTAAATGATCTGAAACGTGTATTAAACTTCTAGTACTTCAATGAGCATCACAGTCAATATCCACTAGCAGTTAACTACAATCAGAGTTTTGATTGGGCTCCATTTGTGTCTGCTAATGTATAGTATACGTCTGTTTAAACAATCATGGCCGGTTCTGCAGCAGACCTGTTTTGATACCAGCTTCCAAATATCAGCGAGTATGAGAAATTAATTAAAATATTTCCTTTTAAATTTACGTTTGAAGAAATTTTTCACATTTTCTGGACATGGTCTCTCTTCCATTAAATCTTTCGCCTTTAAATTTGTATGTTTGTTTGTTTTGTATGGCATGTCAGCACTAGAGAGGCTATATTGTGCCTTTGAGACTAATAGTAGTTTCTAGTAAAAATAGTTGCAGTAGTTGACATAATAGTCGATATAGTTACAATTGTCAGTATAGTTACCAGTCAAAATAACCGCAAAAAATACACATAGCAACTGCTAGGTACATCACAAAAACCTGCAATAATTGCACATAACAAATTAGTCACACCATTAAGAATGGCTCAATGTTATACACCGACAATGTGGGGTCCAGAAGAAAACCAAAAGATGGAAGAACAAGAAGAAAATGGAGGGAATAACAAAAGGAAAAAAGGCCTGCATTAGTCGCCTTTTACTATCACCCAGCAGAAGAGGGAGTGGGTCAATTCTTAGCCCGACCCACATGGGGGGGGGGGGGTTCGCCGTTAAATACATTGCAGTAGAATTGTAACTTAAAGTAAGTCGTATTTATGGCATGCGAGTCATGTTTGCAGTAGATTTTCATCTTTTTTTACTATAAATGCAACAAAGACGGCTTATTATAAGCAGAATGAAGACAACTTACTATAAGCGCAACAAAGACGGCTTATTATAAGCAGAATGAAGACAACTTTGTATAAGCGCAACAAAGACGGCTTATTATAAGCAGAATGAAGACAACTTACTATAAGCGCAACAAAGACGACTACAGTGCAGACAATGGCAACAATGATGCCAGTCGCAGCTGGGTTACTCGCTGACATCGGAGTCGAGATTGGACCGTCCTGCGTCATGGCACTCGTCGAGTCATCATCTGTCGCGTCAAAGACAACAACACACAACTGTATCAAACAGTGATAGATGTAAGCAAATTTATTTCAATAAATCGTGAAATCAATAAAATGCAAGTCATGAATAAATACAAGACAGAGATTGGTTTAACTCAGAAAACAATTTTCTTTACATGTAAACAATTAGAAAGCGAACACACTCGAGCCGGATGAAAACTGAAAATGATGTTTTTGAATGCATTAAGTGCTATATGAAGTCAGTCTTTCGATAGCACCACAGTCAGCCTTCTGCAGCGCTATAATGCCACCTTGAATCCTGGTCAACTGGCAAGGATTTGAAGTATCCTACAAGGTTTGAGAATCACCTCACTCACACAAGTCACAGATGGTCACCACGCACCTTTTTTACAGACAGGACTTGCTCAGTCCTTGTTCTGTGCAAAAGCAGTGACGACTAACGTCGAGGAGTAGAGATCCTGTTGAACACTGATTATGCAGGAATGTAATACTGAATGTAACTGGGATGTAACTAGAACACCGGATATTCGATTCTATGACCAAATTCCATTCTCAGTTTCATAAATCTAAAAATAATTCCATCAATAGTTCCATGCATTCCATACAAAATTCCAAAATCAAAAAAAATTCGTAAATAAATTTCATTTATAAGCAAACAATTTCATAAAATATTAAATAGAGTTATTATTGGCTAGTGATTATGGTGCAGATGCTAGGTGTTTGACTGCATACAAACCTTGCGCTGGTGCTGTAGTGACTTCGACTACGAGACACGTCTTGTTGTCTGTAGAAAGTTGGAACACTATGGATTCATGGTCCGGGCAGAGACACGTGTAGCCTGGTCGGAGCGACGTCGGTGCACACAGGTGAGAACAGCCACTGGAGCTGCACGCATCCATACCTACAAGAGTGCATACGTACACAAGTGCAAGCAGCACTGCATGCATCCATACCTACAAGAGTGCATACGCAGTTACGCACACAAGTGCAAGCAACCACTAGCATGACCCGCATTCGCAACTAGTTGCACCTCAATGCAACGAAGCTCTTGAAACAAAAATAAAGCTGACAGAAATAATAAATAAGTATAAAAATAAACAATTAATTTTTTATTATTATTACATATATATAAAAGAATATCAAAAATATACACAAGAACAACGCAACAAATGGCCAAAACAGTATTAATAATACATATTCGAAAAAAGAAAATTAATTGACCTTGAAATTAATCAACAGCAAAAATAACAACAACATTAACAATGAAGAACAATAAAAAAGAGTAGATAACGCACCAGTTGGCTGTTTGAGCCGATGAAAGACTCTGATGTCCATCGGAGAGAAGAGAGACGTGGCGACGGCTTTGATGGGGTCACGACCTTGTCTGACCTTGAACTTCCTAGCCTTCAGCACGGACTCTGTGTCCCAGTCGGACCAATAGACAAACTCCTGCGTAAAGCATTGACCAATCAGAATTTAACCATTGATGGGAAAGTCCAACCCGGACTTACCCGCGGTTCACTCGACTTGTAAGCAAAAGCAGAACCACAGATTATAATCACAACATCATCAACTTCCTAGAAATAAATTATTGATATCTTATAAATACGTTTTGCTTACACAACATTATACAACTGCACAGATGCCCTCACTGATGCCCAATAGACTCCCTGCTTGTTTGTCGACCACTAGGGGGAACACGGTGGTTCTATTGGTAAAGCCCGAAATCTTTGGGCAAAGCTTCTTCTGAGCAAATGAAAAGGAAAGCGAAGGACGGTGAGTTGTAGAGGAAATGGATGCCAGGGTCCTGCCTCGGGCTGAGCACAAATGTTGATGATCAAAGCTTCTTCATGATCATCATCATACATATACTAATAAAAAACATAAAGTTAATACATCATCACAAAAGAAGGCAACACAGTAAAACTACCTCAAACACGTCTATGGCAAACGGTCGATGCAGGTTGTCGTAAGAAGAGACGACGAGCTGGATGCCTTGGCCCTGCAGGTCAGAACTGTAGATACTTCTCAACTTTGCATCGATCCAGAACAGCAGATTGCTTGCGTGATCTAGAACAGAAGACAAAGCTTTGTCTACTGAATTTTAATTTGTTTCTATTTGAGTTTTTTTTATTCGTCTAACATCATCTATATTGCAATAAGACAAAATAAAGCTCTGTAGAGAATTCAGAAAGCAGAGTACATTTCGATAATACAAAACGCATTGTGCCAGTGAGAATGATTTCCACACAGTTATACAACAAATCTGATCAAAATCCATGCAATCGACTTGGGGGAAGTCAAACAATCAGAAGCTGTACAAATGATTAAAATAATTCTCTTATTTAGAAAAAGTAATAATGATTTAAATAATAACACATGATTTTATTTGATTTAGAAGCAGTGATAACTATTTAACTAATAACGTACGAACCAACACCCATTATATAGAAAGCTTTTCCATCACTAAACAGTTAGGCCCTAGGTTAAAATCAAGATGAAGAGAATGATGATAACGTACCGATGGTGAGGCCCTTCGGCCACTCAAGGTTCTTGCTGATCAGCTTCACTCGGTCGCTGCCGTCCAGACGTGCTCGTTCGATCTTTGCATTCGTGCCCCAGTCAGTCCAATACATCATGCTGGTGATAAATAAAAAACAACATAATGAGAACATATAAGCAATTGAGAGAGCGCAGAGTGGTATCTGCTTCCATCAGAAGCAAAAATGTGGCATCTCTTCTGTCTATGATGTCTGTATTCCCATGCAATCATGAGTTTGACATGTTAATTGCTTAGACATACTCCAGTTATTGCAATTCAAACAACCTCTCGCGCAAGGTCTCTGAGCGGTTGTTTGAATTGCAATAACTGGAGTATGTCTGAATGGTTTAACGAGAGAAGTTCTATTTCAACATGTCTAACCTACGATTGCATGGAAATACAAATATCATAGACAGAAGAGATAGAAAGACAAGCAAATATGCATTCAGTAAATATGGTTGGAACCACTAACCCTTTGACAACACGGAAAGACGCAACGAAGGAAAGTACAACATAAATGATGATTGTGATAGTAATGAATGATATCAACAAACAAAAAAAGTAAGATCGTGATGACAAACATTATGCAACAGAGAACACTCTGCACCACGTACCGCTGCTCCTCCCTGGGGTCCACGACGATCGCTCTCGGCTCGTCCAGGTTCGTGTTAAACAGCGTCTTCCTCCACCTCCCCCCATCCCTCTCCTCCCCACCCTCAGACGAGACGTGCGGCTCCTTCAGACTCATCATATCAATCCGGTTGTTACCAGCGTCCGTCCAGTAGAGGTTCCCGTGGATCCAGTCGAAGGCAAGTCCCGTCGGATTCGTGACGTCGTGATGAACCAACACTTCAGAGGTACCTGGAGCTAGCGTCAGCCCGGTGTCATTTGTGTAAAATCTCGCGCTGTAACAGTGACACATAGAGTATAGACGAGCATAAGAAAAAAGAAGAATAGTTTCCATTGTAAGTCTCCAGAGCTGAATTCTAAACTGAATTAAGACACATACGCAACATTTGATTTCTTTCTTCACCTTTCACAAGAAAGCACTTTTGTAACTGCATTATGTACACACACTTATTTATCACTGGTGATACATGCACATGCTCTATTCATAAAACAGCACAAAAATCTATCAATAACATACTAGATCAGACAAGAGACACCTTATTACAAAATATTTCCAGGAAAAAAAGAAACAAACACTTAGCTTCAGTTTGCAAAGAAACCGTTAGACTACTTA
>JAQFYQ010000150.1:0-20783 GCA_034694885.1 Buchholzia appendiculata | reverse complement strand
GAAATAGATGTTGAAGTTGTCTTTATTAATCTCTAACTCACTATAAGGAACCCGTCAGCCACCTTGTTAGTACAATATGTTTCACCATTCCAATATATAAAAATTGCATATTGAAGAACTAAATTTTAAGTCTTATTATTCAAATTCATTCGCGCAAGGAATATACCATGCAAGTTTATATTGATGTCACTACAAAATGTATAATTCTACAATACAATGAGCAAAGATATCGACCACAGAAACGATTCAACTGGGCTACGATAAATGTTGCACTCTTTGATTACTCGTTAAAGGTCTAAAACAAGATATCATCAGACTTATAGTGAGGATTTGATTGGGGGGGAGAGGGTGACTTCCGATAATTTTTGGCGATTGATTATCAAAGTTTTTCATTTGGGGATGCATTGTTGAGCTTCTAAACGACATTTTTCAAGAAAATGTCATAAAACATCATAAATTTTAAGAAAATATTCATGCGGATGGGTTAAATCTGACCAGTGGCCCTTTGACACGGTCCTGAATTGCATAGTCTACTCAATCGGTTCATCTATGGCATCTTGTGCGAGATAGAATTTCATTCGGTGTATTGGAGCAAAAATAATAAATTAATTAAGGTAACAAATAATAGAAATAGGAAGAGATTAAGGCGTTCATGTAATCCGATTTATATCAGATTACATTATAAACTCAATATCATTTTGCGAATATTCAAGTGTTAGGCCTATATCGTTTCGTGGAAACTATTTTTTGTAATTCACTTGTACAATTACGTTTAAAATTGAAAATCTAGACAAACCATGTAAAGTACAAAGTTTGATAAATTATTATCATGCAGGGGTCCGAGCACTTCGACTTGAATTATTTGTAACTTAACGGATTAATATTTGTAATGAAACGAATCATTAATCCATAAAATATTCAGTTTTAAGGCCAGTTGTAATACTATTTATGCGCCTTGGAATGTCAGTGACGGCAATCTTGGCAAGCACGGCGCATGTATAGGGAATGCTACATGAATATTACAAATTACTAAACCGAAGAACGTATTTAAAGAGGTTTGCGGGTTCAACCCCCACACCCCATGAATTTGTGTTATACAAGTTCGTAATATTTTGGGACGTTTCCTTATTAAGATAGGCCTAGGTTGCTAGCAAAATCGGTTTGAAGAACAACCCATCCACCGCAAATGAAAATTTCGAAAAAGTTCGTTAATTTTGGGGGAAGTCGAGATGGAATCCTCTCTACTCCCTGATAAAAAAATTAAACATGGGCTTATATTGCTTTTCAGTTGATTTGCTTTCGCCGATAACGTGTAACGAGATGGGACACTAATCATTTTGCAAAACTAGTGAAATACAAATATTATTCAAACAGGAAATGGCGGCGGGAAACAAATACGCATCAAAGCTGAGAAGCATGACTGAATGCTCTGTCTGTCTGGACAGCTTCAAGCAGCCCAAGTGTCTTCCCTGCGTCCACACGTTCTGTCTGGACTGCCTGAAAGGATTAGGACAAGCATTAACGGAAAATTTCATGCCATGCCCAATGTGTCGCCAAGTTTTCCCGATCCCCTATGGAGGATTTGATAAACTACCGGGCAATTTTCTAATCGAACAAATGCGAGAGATCTTAGGTAGCCGAGAATTTGGATCTTCATCGGGGGTCGACAGCGAGGTGTCCTGTGAAACCTGTCAGGAAGATGAGGCGAGCAAGTTCTGCTTGGAGTGCAACCAGGATCTCTGCGAGTCGTGTGCCCTGATACATGGAAGAGCTCGTGGGACTCAGACGCACCAAGTTATAACACAGGAAGAAAAGAACAAACCGTCGATGTCATCAGATCGTGCGTCCCACAGCTACTGTGAGATACACGTCGGCAAGCAGCTTGAGTTATACTGTGAAGATTGCAAGACGGCCATCTGTATTAAGTGTTCTGCTCTTGAGCATGGTCCACATTTGAAGTCTGACATTCAGCAGGTTTCAGAGAAGCTTAAGTCCGACATCAGAGAGATGATGATAGGCATCGGGGCATTGACTCAGACGAGTCAGGCGGAGTTGAAGCAGATTAAAAGAGATGTGGGCGAATTTGGGAAGCATGTCTCAGAGGCTGAGATCATCATACGGGCAAAAGGTGAGGCAGTTAAACGAAGCATCAACACTCAAGTCGGTGAATTGATGGAACAGTTGGAAATCTTTGAAACTGACAAAATGAAAGAAATCGCAACAAGAAAAGACGAGCTGAACGCTTTAATATCGGTTTTAGATAACTGCAAGAAGCGTGCTGACGAGTTGATCGAGAGACGAGCGCCGCATGACGTCATTCGTTTCTCGGATCAGCTATTCAAAACGGCGAAAGAGAT
The DNA here is from genome assembly GCA_034694885.1 of Buchholzia appendiculata. Lineage (NCBI taxonomy): Eukaryota > Metazoa > Annelida > Clitellata > Enchytraeida > Enchytraeidae > Buchholzia > Buchholzia appendiculata. The sequence goes on along the minus strand of JAQFYQ010000150.1, from coordinate 18,426 downwards.
CAAAGCGTCACAGGAAGACATTGGAACCGGAAAGACCGGATTTCTGCGATTACAATTCCACGAAGCTGACGTCCGAAGTGTGGTAAGAGGAAGCATTCAACTCGTCGGCACTCTTTCAGCTCAAGGTAAAAATATAAATCATAGCTGTGCTTATTTATATACACTTTACTATGCCAAGATATGGCTGTCAACAAATCAAAATTAAAACTGAATACAATGAAAAGAAATGAACAAAAGTAGACACATTTCCCAAATATCCAAAGTTGCAACACCAAGAGAGTGACAGAATATTTTTACACTATACTGTATCTGCTATGGATGAGCTAAAGCAATTTCAAACTTTTGCTGAATAATATTATGTGTCGTTCACTGTGACATCATATTTCAGGGCTGGCTCATTAAAATCCGGTAACACCGGTACAGATATTTATTATTATGACTGCTTGGTTACAGCATGATTTTCTATATGAATTACTTTTATGGCTAGAATCTTTCTCTGTAGTATCCATGCATGTTTGTCACATTTTCTTTTATTTGTTTCTAGTACACAGAACTTAGGCTACTTGCTATCTTTCTAACTCCTTTAACTGATTCTAACTTGTTTTAAATACTTATGTATTTCACAATCACACCGCTAAATCAATATTACAGTGATTAATCAAACGTCGTATGAAAATTATGACATTATTATAAATGAATGCAATTTAAATAAATGTTGTTGCTAGTTACGACTTTTTAATTGTTCACCGAATAAGAAGTCTGGATGCTTTCGTCTGGATGCTTTCGTCTGGATGCTTTCGTCTGGATGATCTTTGTAGGATGTGGAGCAAATCCGTTGAATGCTGTCCAGCTGCGCCTTGGCAGGTTGTCATTGTTGAGCCAAACGACGATGAGCTAATTATGATGACGATGATAATGATGATGACGATGATGATGACATGGTGATGATGATGATGACGACGACGACGGTGACGACGACGGTGACGATGACGGCCACGATGATGATGGTTCAATTCTATTTGTATATTTTGCTTCAGATCACTACGACAAGTCCCTTGTCATTGTCGGACTGTTCGATGGATCCACAGTGCAACAGACAGTCTGTCACCTGCATCTCTCTTACTCTGATGCAGTGTGTACGGACAACTCTACCCCTACTTACGTGAGCGTAGACGCTGCCGCCTGCACGTTCAATGACACGCTATATGCTGTAGGACTCGGAGAGACGCTAAATCAACTGTGGAAATATTCTCCGGAATCTGATTGGTTAAGATTGGCAGACATACCTGACCCAATTAGGCGCAAGCATTGCGTGGCTATAGTCGGTGATAAACTGTACGTGCTTGGTGGATGTTATGATCGTTTTATGCTTGGAGATGTGTTACGTTACAACATCACTTACAACACGTGGTCTACAGTCGGTCAGCTGACTCACGCCATTAGTAGTGCAGCCTGTGTGCCCTATAGAAACTCAGTGTACGTATTTGGAGGCCAGACGTTAAATGGCACCACGCTGATCACAGTTGATCACATACAGGTGTATGACACAGTCAGTCAGAAGTGTACACTGATGCCTAACGCCATGCCCAGGCCTGACAGGCTAATGAGAGCTGTACTGTGGAAAACATATGTTGTTCTGCTTAATTGCTTCACGTGTTTTATATACGACCTTGAGACGCAGACCTGGCTGAAGAGAGACCAGTACAAGGCTAGAGTTGGGCACTTCGGAGCGGTTCTCAACAACGATACACTGTACGTTGCCGGAGGAGGGACTTTTCGCTCTCAGGATGACGGCAAAGTTGTCTGGACGTGCAGTGATGAGATAAAGTGTGTGTCAGTGAAGGATCTGATCGAAGACAAGCCAGCTGCGTGGAGGCATCACGCCAAGCTGCCGCAGCCTGCTCTGATAAGCGTGTGGAGTTCGACGCCAATGAGGATGTGCTGGGTTTCAGATCTCTGATCTTAATGAAACACCTTGCGTTGATGCTACTTTTGTATATCATACAATTATATGAACATGTAATAAAAGAAAATCGAATACAGTATATAGGATTTCACGCAGTGCTGCTGATACATTCTGCATGAGTTATCCAATGTTAATGGATAATAATAATACAGGAGATTTAAACTTAAATAATACTTCGCATTCATAATTTTTTTTTGGTTAGAGTTAAAGTCGTCTTGTTAATTGATTTGAAATATTTTCGGATACTTTGTGAGTTTTGTTGTTAATTAAAAGATATTAAATTTTGCTTTATTTTGTTTAATTCTGCTTCAGAGTGTTTGAACCAGAAAAATTGTAAAATATAAATACTGTACAATTCTGTGCCCGTGTATGCAAAATGATACTTCGTATAATACTTAAATAATACTTTCTATTCATAATTTTCTTTGGGTTGAATGAAAGTCGTTATATTATTTGATTTGACATATTTTCGATCGCTTTGTGAGTTTTGTTGCTAAATAAAATATTATACATTTAGTGCTATTTGTTCAAATCTGCTTCAGTGTTTGAACTAACAAAAAAACTGTAGGATATAAATACTGTACAATTGTTGCGCCCTTGTATGCAAACTACGACCAAGTGTGTATAATTGTACTAACATTGTACATATTTGTAAAGATAAAACATTGTACCAAACATTGACAGCTAGTCTACATTCACACAAAAAATTTATTTATTTATTAAACTTTGAATAGACAGTGGACGTGAAACACCGACCAAGCTCAAGTCTGGCGGCTTGCATACATCACTATATTCTTTCATTCATTCATCTGTGACTATTAATTCACGCACACAAGCAAATTTTCTCTAGGGTTTCTATTATTAAATCCTAAAACTAAGTCGCCATGCAATAAGTAATAATAAGTAGCCTTAAAGACCTTCTAAGTACAGCTACTTTTGTTTGTTTGGCACGTCAGCACCAGGGGCTATGTTACGCCTTTGACCTGTACAGATACTTTATTTTACCTTGATGATGATGATAGTGCTCTGTCCGAGGACAGGTCCTGGCGATGGTTATTTGTCTTACTACACACGACTTAACCACTGACCGACAAGGCCAGATGAGCACGGGTGGGTGGCCAAAGGTCCTTCCCTTACCTTTATTTTACCTTAAGCACTGTTAACCTTATAAGTAATTTTATTCAGTTGCATTTAAATTGTCGCTTATTAAATTATAGGATTTATTATTTTGGGATTCATTTAGTAACCATTTTTCTCTGTGATTTTGTCTAGAGTTGGTCTCCAGCAATATCTTGTAAGCTAACCCAAAATATCAAATATGTCAACAGCATAGCGCTGATAACACTGGCAAACAATAGTTGGATTTATCCATACATTCATAGGCGGCGCCAGACATTTTCATTTGGGGCTGAAATTTTCTGACGAGCGGGGGGGGGGTAGCGACGCACCAAAAATTTTCTGACGAGCGCGGGGGGTTAGCGGAGCACCAACAAAATTTGGGGAAAATACACAGTCAAAAAATTGCTTTGTAAATATTTGGGGGACTTAGCCCCCCAAGCCCCTGGTATGAGCCGCCTATGCACACATGCACCACATTGTCTTGTTCTTCAAGTTCAAACCAGAGAAACGCATTGGGTCAAAGTGTCACTGTACTACCACAAACAAGGCTATCTGTCAGAGTTACCATCTATAACAAATAGAGTATTTAGGAGGACACGAGGTAGGAAATATAGGAAAGGAAAGGTAGGAAACGCCATTAGCTATAGAGAAATCAAACCCATGCTATCACAAGACATGGAGAGAGCAATTACTACAGGATAGAATACTTTGGACCAGTCAAATAACGGTCTGTAGCTTTCAGAAATGGCGATTGTTCCGAAAAAAAGTCACGCAAACGTTCAGCTGCATGCAAATATTTTTTCTTTATCACACAAGACAGATGTATGACATCACATTCCAAGAGATCTACAGTATGCATAACACTGGATGACATCACGTGCTACGTGCAATTCGACAGATTGTATTTGATGTATATACAAACTCAGCACACACAAGCCAATGAAATACAATATACATTCAATATACATACAATACAGCAGATTTCATCATCACACTATCCATATGCTCTGTACAGACCAGTATGTCCTCACACACTTCTATTATATACATACAACAATACAAAGCATTCTCAGTTAATCTACGTTCATACAACATTTTTTATTTATTAAACTTTGAATAGACCGCGGTCGGGAAACTTTTCTGCCGCAAGTCAACAGGTTTTCAAAGAGGAATGTGCCAGGCATTAAAATGACACAACAGATAACTACTGATGAGCATAAATCAAATTTTGTTATGAAAGACCAAAGACCATAGTGACAAAAACAACAGATCATTTAAATGATTTAAGAATAAAACAATTATAAACAGTCAAACAAGAAAACAGCCGAACAAAACAACAGCTTGTGCAACAACAAAATATTTACAGAAAAAGTCAGATTTTGAAAGCGTTGGCTGCGTTAAGATGTTGCTGGTTACAGTTTCTTCACATGAAGGGAATTTCAACTCGAACTTGAATTTTAGGTTCAACATTGACAACGTCATACAGCCACATCTGATCTGTTTATCTAGATTAATCACACAACAGTTTGCAACTTGCACAAACACATTCACAGCACAGGTCAGAGTTCACAAATCATTTCATAGCAAATCAACACTAACTACTATCCAATTACTCATAATGCCACAGACGTTGGCGATGTATAGAATAACTGCATCGCTACAACTGAACCTCCCCTAAAATATGCACATAATATTCTCAGAGAACACCAATACCAGAGAAATAAGCAACAAAACTTAAGTACTAGAGTTCAATGCAGTTCAAGTTTACATGTTAGAATAGTGCGCGTGAAGAAATTGGTTCATTTATCCCCATCAGAAAACTATATTCACAGATGTTCAAATGTGTTGATGTATGTTGTGTGAAGGAATAGATGACACTGTTGTTGTAACGGTCACGTGTGTACAGAGTTTCGGCATGCACAATGAAGACGGCGAATAAATCAGAAATCTACAAAACATATCATGCAACGTTAGGCAAATATCTTGTTTCAATAGTGCAACAGAATAACTGGTTAGTTAAAACAGTCATGCAAATAATTATAGTGTTAATATTCCAACGTATCAGTTTATGCTTAACCTACCAACTAGGATCATAGGTTAAAAGCTCAATCAGCCAATGTTTAAATTTAATGAAATTCCTCCCAGACTGCATAAGCACTAATTTCAATACGTATGTGATGTCAGTTGTCCTATTAATGATAGAATGTAAGGAGAAAAATAATCTAACCTCACAGAAGAACCCATAAACATGGCAATAACTACATCACCAATCGAAACACAATGTAAGCTGAACATCAATCCTAGCAGTAAGTTCGTAGAATCGTACGCACAGTTTAAAGATAAGTTCACAAAATAAAAATAGTAATTTTTATGCAATTTATCACATTTTCTAATTTCCACGCAGTTCATCATTTTTATGACATTTGGTTCTGCTGTTTACAACAATTGCTTCATCAATCGCTATCTGTAAAATCAGCAGCTACTGCAGCCAACATAATGACATTGAGGTCATCTTCATTCACTTCCTCGTCGTCATCACCTTCGTTCTCATCTCTATTCGCATTGTCATCATCATCATCCACTTCACTCGCATCATCATCATCATCCACTTCATCCGCATCATCGTCTCTAGCCTCATCATCATCATCATCGTCTCCTTCACTCTCGTCACTATCACCGGACCCGTCGCCAGACGTTGATAAATCGTCATTAAAATCATTACTATCATCATCGTCGTAATCATCTTCTTCCAGATCTTCGTCGCTGTCGATATGGTCGTTGTCATTGTAGTCCTGTTGTCCGTAGTATGCTCCTCCAAACAGCTGGTTGATATCGCCCAGTCTACCGGGCACGCCCCCTCCTTGTATGCCTCCGAACGGCGTCTGCCCTGGCAACCTGAACATGCACAAACAACGAAATAAATAAACACAAACACTGGATGAACCATACACACAGCATGAACTAATCCGGTGACAGAAAACAGACGGCTGATAATAAATACAATAATGTAAATTGTGCATCACTTATGACTGCTATACACTGCCTGACGTTATAAACAACAAACCTGAACCGAATGAATCGTATTATAATAATGCCTAGCCACAGCAGTTATATTCTTGATGGGTACTGTAATAAATTCTACATCTTAGAAATGAATCACTTAGCATCAACAACACTCTCACTTCATACGGCCACTATACAGCTTATAATCAGTGGACGTATTTACATTTAGAAATTTTCAGCATGCACTTCCAGCTAGCAACAATCAATAACTGTTATCAATAAAATGCCTCTTCTCAAATTATGATAATAATGGCCGAGCAAGTTTGAGTGTACTGTGAATATTCTTAATAGTTACAAAAACGTCCGACTTCAGTTGAATCAAAAGTGACTCATCATCAAGTCCCTTGTGAGCAATCATCATCTACTAAGTACTGCATACGACTATTCATCTATATTCACATGAGTTAACTACATCAACAATTACGGAGTTAATGACAAATGTACCGTCTCATCCTTCTGCCTGCAGAACTGTTAATTAATTAGTAATTTGTGTATTAAATAATCAATGTAATGTTTATACAATAATCGTATAATTATTATAATGTTAATGCAATTAACATAATAAATAGATTAATGTTTTTATCGTATGTTCAGGTGTAGATAGAGTGCCTCAGCCATTTCAAAGCTTCATTGTCTGCCATCATAGTCCGCACAGAGAGGTCATGGACAGGGTTACAATTAACCACATCAGCTATTTGCCCGTCTTCTCGCCATCGAATTCCGAGGTCAACGGGTTCATGTCTGTCAAAAGTGACCGCCTGCATGTTCATTAATCAATCATCAATTATAACTGCTACACTTCGTTCAGAAATTATCAATAATAGTAATAAAATTAAATAATCAATAAACAATTATAACTGATAACATTAAATACATCTGATAAAGTTTAGTGGCCATAACTAGATGTAATTAATAACGGTTAAAATGATCGCATAAAACCAATTTACATTTATAATTAACAACTAGTTAACAATAACTAACTAATTAATAACTAATTAACCTACATCAATAAAGTAACTAATCACACCTAAAGGAACAGCAATCGAATAATTAATTACAATTTATAGTTAATTTGGAACAATTATTACTGGAACAATGACTCCATAGGTTTAACTGTATTGAACAGCCAATCCCCTTACTTGAACAGTCTGGGTTCATAGCAACGGTTACGTTATTGGCCCAGCTACTTACGAACAATGTTCAACTGAATTGTCACCTAAATACATTTCAAACAGACTTTTAAAAACTTTGCTCTCCATTAAAATCAACAATATAGGCAAATGACCGTGTGCTTTCCACATTGTTCTCAGTACGTACGGGGTTTCTGCCAGCTGTTGGAACAATTTCTGGAGATTTGAGTTCACTACCTAGTCAAAATCTAGGCATTCCAACGTAAACAAAATTTGAAAGCTAATGATGATGATTCGTCAACAGCTAAGTAATCAACCCATGTTCACCCCTAGAATTCTTAAGAGAACTGGGGCAAATGATGAGGCAATCTGGTCTGCACATGTGATGCAAGTTTAACTGTCAAAAACCAGTCCTGTAATTTTTTCCTAGATGGACTCGGTATGGGGACCTCTCAAACATCCATCACAGAAACCTGGAACACTATTTTAAAAATTCATAAATAAAACCATCATGTAATGCAAAAACTGTTAACTCCGTCAAAAGCGTACCAAATATTTCGTGATCTACTGATATGATAAAGTTTCCGTACAGAGATTATTACAGCAGCCAAAAAGTTCTTACACCACATGTTATACAATATATTATCAACTAATTGGTAGTATTTTTCTTATTTACTGTAGAATTCAGCCACTGTTATTTGCTTTGTTCCTTCATTTAATGTTCAGACTTGCTAAAGTTTCGATAGTCAATGTGCACATTAAACAATCCTATACCTGCGTGCATTGTATAAATGCAGGAAACTTATGTCAACTGACATTTTAAAAATTTAGCACGTTAATAGCAATGTTAATACTTGTTACTTAATATTAAAATTAACAAATTAGTCTTAACAATATGAGTTATTAACCTATATAAGTTATTAAGCATTTAAGTAGGACAAATACTGAACTTGAAACTGAAGGAAAATTAACAGGTTTAGTGTACGTAAACAAAGCTGTCAATAGGATTTCTGCATTATTCCAAAGGAAAACATCTAACTGCAAGTTGTTATTGATAAAATATAAAAAATGTAACGCAGTTATTTGTGCTTCTTACAGAAAAAATAAATTAGTTTTTAATTTCTGACTAAGTTAGTTCACCTATGAGACTAAACAGATTTAGTACAAAACTCAAAATCAGAAACTTCTACAAGTCACCTACACTCTGAACGCCTACTCCGGCCACCATGATTGTATTAATCACTGCATTTGCGAAATATTTGCATCTTTGAACGACGAACAATAAACTGCGTATACTTTTAATCGCGACCTCCAAAACTTATCATCTACGGAACTCCTGTCCACTGAACACCTACTCTGGCAAGTCTAATCCATCACCATCATCACCATCATCATCATCGTACTCATCGTTGTTGTTGTTGTTGCGACCCACGTACCCGACGCCATCTGCATTGAACCTGACTTGCTGGCCGTTCACGTGAAGCTGTCCGCGCTCACCCAGCGTGAGGATTTGAAAGTTGGGCAAGTCGTCCGCAGCAATGCCAAACGGCAACTGTGCACGGACACGTTTAGTTCAGTCATAGGCCTCGACACTCACACCGTCATAGGGTCATAGTCACATGGTTATAGTCATAGGGTCAGAGTCACTACGAGAAGGACCTTTGGCCATCCACCCGTGCTCATCTGGCCTAGTTGGTCGGTGGTTAGGTCGTGCGTAGTAATACGTAAGACAAGTAACCATCGCCAGGCCCTGTCTTCGGACAGAGCACTATCATCATCATCATAGTCACAGAGTCATAGTGTCATAGTCAGAGAGTCATAGTCATAGGGTCATAGTCATATGGTCATAAGTCTAGGGTCATAGAGTCATAGTAATAGACTTCTGCACTATCTAGTCATAGGGTCATATGGTCATTCATAGAGTCATAGTCAAAGTTATAATCGCAAAGCCACAGTTATGGGACCATAGTCACAGTCTTGGGCCATGATTATAAGGCCAGGTCATAAGGTCATAGTTCTAGAGTCATAGGGCCATAGTCGCAGTCATAGGGTCATGGTTATAAAGTCATTGTCATAGGGTCATAGTCGCATAAACAGGACCTTAATCACAATAACAGGGTCCGAGTCATAGTAATTTGTCAATAGTCATAGCTGTAGGGTCGTAGTCACAGTCTTGGGCCATAATAATATGGTCATGGTCATAGGGTCATGGGCATAGTTCTAGGGTGATATGGTATAGCCATAGGGTCAATCGCAGTCATAGGATCATAGTAATAGTCAACGAGCCACAGTCAAAATGCCATAGTCACAGTAATAGGTTAAGTCTTAGTCATAGTATTCGTACTATCGTAGTCATATGTATGTACGTATGTCTATAACACGTCCTTTCACATGCGCCGTGCATGCCAGTGACTTCCGTCACTGACATTCCGAGGCGCAATATGATCATAGTGTCATGATTGTAGCCGCAACAACATGATCTGGTCAAACAGTTAGTCATACAGTCAGAGAGTAACAGGGTAAGACATTGACACGTGCAACTTTGCTGTGACATGACATTTAAAACAGTAACCGCTCTCAGCCTTTTACAGAAAAGCCTGCAATCGGAAGCTAAAGGAATAAATGTACATGCAAGCCCTGTTGTACACTGCACACTGTGTATAAGTTAGTTTGTCAATCACCGGTCTGCTATAATTCTACTCACACCAATATAATTGCAGCAGAGTAAAGTAATGCTCAGCAAACTGGTGCTTGTAGTTGTACAAATTTAAATATTACATTAAATATCATTTTTCCAAACACAGACGAAATTGAATTTTCATTTCCTCTGCAGAAATTACCTAGTAATACTGCACGATTTCTATAATCTCTGCAGATGATTGTCTAGTAATTCTGTACTTTACAACAAATTCTCCAAATGCTACACACTTAATACAAGTAGATACGATAAGATAATTAAATCAAGCATCCCTCCAGCTAATAATACACAATGACTCGAAAAACAAACAATCATATACCAGAGGCTACATGATATAAGGGCTATATCATCAGAGGGCTATATTTACAAGAAGCATACATTTAACATATGGCTACATTTAACAGAGGGCAATATTTAAAAGAGGGATGATGATGATAGTGCTCTGTCCGAAGACAGGTCCTGGCGATGGTTATTTGTCTTACATATTACTACCCATGACTTCAACCACCGATCCACTAGGCCAGATGAGCACGGGTGGGCGGTCAAAAGTCCTTCCCGTAAAAAAAGGACACACATACCAAAGGGCTACATTTAACAGAGGGTATATTTAGCAGAGGAACAAGAAAACGCATTGAATGGTCAATTCGATCAATACACAACAGAAACATAATGAACGTTTTTTGGGGGACACAAATAGTTTTGAAGCAGAAAAGAAATCGAATGCCAAAAGCATTTTGAAAGTGAAATTTTGAGGTACAATAATTTTAATCCCGACAAATATAGAACTGTACAACGAAACAACAATAACTATTGTCTACTAGCACACAGAGTCAACATCATTTACATTATCAATTATTAGACAAATTGACATTATCCGCTCCAAAGTAAGTCTGACTTTTCGAAAGAAATTCCCTTCATAATTAAGAGAGAATAATTGAGAAACTATCCCAGGCTGAATAAACTCGGCAGGTGTATGCAGATGATATTTCGAGTTTTTACTGAAGGAAAGTTTTTCATCTGGATACCCCACCTGAAGGCAAAAATCTAAGCGCCTGCCTGTCAAGCAAATAAAGTTAATTATAAGGTTCACCATCATTGGACAAGCACATAGAGTTAATTGTAATGTTCACCATCATTGGACGAGCACATCGAGTTAATTGTAAGGTTCACCATCATTGGACGAGCACATCGAGTTAATTGTAAGGTTCACCATCATTGGACACAAGCAATACTAGACAGATTATTTGCTAAAACTGGCAGGGCAATAGATTGAAAAGAGTTAAATTAAATTTATATTTTAAAAAAATTACAATTACAGTTAAAAAGATTTTACACTTGTTATTGGTTTGCGATAACCAAACGAGAGAATCGAAAACAGAAACTTTTGGAATCAACAAGACCATGCATAATTCCCACTGTACACAAATGAAGCACGGCTTCGACACCACCAATAGTTGCAAGCACCATTCACACAAATAGAGAGCTCAGCTAGCGTGCAATGTGAAATGATAAAAAATCATGCATAAATTCAATAAAAACTGAATGAAGCAAAGTTTGCAGAAGTGTGCTCTTCCTATCAACAAGCATATTGCTCTATTTGAGCGAGTGAAGAAATAAGGACAAAACAGATTCACCAACATAGGATGAATACAAAGAATAGAAACATCGACCACACAACAGTGAATAATAATTAATTAGCAAGCACATGAGCAAGCAGATCTTGAAGTGCAGCTCTACATAAAGTGACAAACAACTAGGCGTGAATATAAAAACACTTGTGCCCAATTCATGCAATGGAACAACAATCAGGAAATACCACACAAATATTGCCAAATCTACTACACAGATCTACGGTACATTAATTACAAAGTAGAAATGTCATTACCCTACCAGGTTGTGGCCATTCAGCTGCTGCTGCAGCAAGCGCAAGGCTTCGTTAGCGACATCATTAGCATTATCGTTACCATACCTCATCCCCGCACCGAACCAATTCCCGCCCTGACGCCGAGCCTCCTCGGCTGCAACAGAAACACACAAGCAAGGTTTACCCAAGTCTGGCAGTAATCAAATCCTGCGCTGCATCAAACTTAGTGCAATAGACATTGAGCAATGAACATCACACATAGAACCTTGTACATTGAACACTTATTGCATATCATATAGTGAAGTTTATACAGTGCATATCATACAGTGAACATGGTACAGGTGATAAGAAAATAAATAAACATATTTATATTACAATCCAATTTCCTAAATTGTTATAAATGGATTCCCTAACACAACCACCATCGTCATATCAGGCTGAAACTAAAAACTGCGTTGCGTAATGCTCTCTCTAAGATGTACCTCTGTGTAAACACTATGCACTACTGCTAATGCTGCAGACCACTCAGTACACACTATGCACTATTACTGTATACCACTCAGTACACACTATGCACTATTACTGTATACCACTAAGTACACACTATGCACTATTACTGCATACAACTAAGTACACACTATGCACTATTACTATATACAACTAAGTACACACTATGCACTATTACTGTATACAACTAAGTACACACTATGCACTATTACTGTATACAACTAAGTACACACTATGCACTATTATTATTACTACTGTGCACGTCTCTGTCTACACACCATACCTCCCACTGACAGGTGTACTACAGACCCTTCTCTATCAGCTTGAGCGGATCGTGTTTGAGCTCGGTGCTGGCAGCCTCTGGATGACTCGCGAGATACTCGCGCTTGGCCTCCTCTGCGGCCGCCTTCATTTCCTTCACGTGAAGTTCCTCGATGTTTGATTCTTGGCCGCATCTGATCAATCAAACGCACAACTGTCAGGTTCCATGCACTTGCAATCACAATTCACCACTTAACAACTTCCATAACAAGTAGGGCCATATTTAAAGGAGGGGGTTCGGGTTCTACGCCCCTCTCCTCCCAATTTTGCTATATTTAATATTGAAGACATTTTTTGTGAAGAAATTGTTGAGAAAAAAAGTCGATCAAATTTATTTGGAAGTCAACCCCCTCGAATAAAATTTTTGTAAAACGGTCATCAAAACTTGTGGACTTCCAACCGCCCCACCTCAGAAATGAAATCCTGGCTACGTCCCTGATAACAGGCATGCACTTTATTCTCTGTACAATTGTCCTAAGAAACATTCGATATTGTATCCACGCAACAACAAATAGTTCTAAATGATATAAAAATATTTATAAACTCAAAATGTTGATGATGATGTTGATGACAATGTTGATGATGGTGATAATGATGATGATGATAATGATGAAGATTATGACGATGATGTTGATGATGACTATCATGATGATGATGATGAAGATGTTGAGGGTGATGTTGATCACGATAATGCTGATGTTCAATTGTGAGAAAGCAATTTGAGCACATGAATCAATGTCTCTGCCTTGACTAAATATTGTTTCTAGATTGAAAATTCATATCATGGTCGAAATACACAAGGATTCAGTTGTTAACTATCCCTTAATGGGCAAACAAACGTTGTGTGCCAGCTACATTTCCCACCACTGTCATTTCGCTTTAGTAGATCAAGTTTAACAAGACCTCGAAACGCACCCAGATTTGTCATACTAAACTGTTTTGTAAATTTTCGTAATACATATCTACCACAGTTGTGCAGCTCAAGCCTAGATCTACTGATCCCAGTATGACCATCTCAAACGTCATGCAAATATTAATTTACACTTAGTCATAATGAAGAAAATGAGACATCGATCGACAACTCTCATGTTTAAAAAAATCCTGGCAATTTTCTACGAAAATAATTATGTTGATATTCCTCGTAAACTGTCAATATATTCACACTGAAAGGCATAAATTAAAGACATAAATTAAAGGCATAAATCAAAGGCATAATCTAAAGGCATAAATAACAGATATAAACTAAACGCAAAAATTAAAGCATAAATTAAAGGCATAACACAGAGAATCTACGTCCGAATAAGAAACATGAGGCAAAGGAGAAATCTCGCTCGCCTTCCGTTATTGAAGTGCGAATAGTCTTTGATAGGCTGCCTGCACACGTAGCACATGAATGCACCGCACGTGCACGTCATCTTGTTGCAACCCTCCGTCTTGTAGAACCGCTTGCCGCACTGCCAGCACGTCCGAATCATCGCCTCCGACATTCGCGCCTCGATGAACGTTCGCATCGACTTCTCCGCAGACTGTTCGATCTCGTTGCAGCGCAAAGGGACGTGATTCGGTTCCTTGCACAATCTGCACATGCGCACACACAATGAAGCAAAACTAACGCAAAATATACGCTCTGCGTATAATTTAATGTAACTATTTAATGTAATATAATTATATACGCTGTATATAATTATGCATTTTACGTGATACAGTCACATTCTTTCAAAAAATATATAACTTATTTTTGAGTTTAAAGTTGATGAGCCAATGTGCAAAATACCAAGTGAACATAATCCCAGCCTTAGGATTGTAATCTCTTAATCGTAAATATCAAATCATCAAATATCATCGTTACTTGCCACTCCTTGTCTATATTAATCTAGCAATAACGTTTATGAGTGGATCTAATTTACTCGCCTGGTCGAGTACACGGAGGGAAGCGATGTGACCATTGGTCAACATCAACCGAGGCAAATTAACCTCCCCAAAAGCTACCAAGACTTTTGTGAATAACGCTTTCCCTTTTGCTGTAGCTTACAACAGAGTAAACACAAGAAAGAAATACAAAAGTAGTGAAGACGGAGAAAGAATCAGAATCTGACATGTACAAGCTGAACATGCTGAACATGTACAATGAAAAGCTGAACATGCTGAAACATGTATAAGCTGAACAAGCTGAACATGCACAACAAAACAACAAAGACCGTTACAAGACACGAATAAATCATGCCTCACTGACCTGCACGACTCCTTGAGACACTCTGGATTCAGACAACGAAAGACCTTGTCGTCTGGATTAGGCATGATGGTGGAGAAGCTGCAGAAGGGACAGGACACCAGATCCTGGATGTCGGCAAGTCGGATCGCCTCCTCTTGCATCTTACGCAGACAGAGCGAGAAAGTCTTCGACGAGAGAACTTTACGCAACGTCTCCGTAGAGAACTCGGCCGTACACTGACATATAGACATACGGGCAGATATGTACATAAGGACACGCAGAGACACAAGAACACACACACACACGCACACATATATACAAGATATGTGGTAACAAATGATCAAAATACACCAGCACTATATAAAAAAACAAACGTTTGCCATTATTAATCACAGCAAAACACAAATTCACATGTTGTAATCATCAAAGAAAATATATCAAATGCATTGAAGCTCTTCTTAATCTCATCGCTTGCCTGACCCCCCTGGTCTACAATACAAAAAACTTGCTTTAAACATTAACACATGATGCAACGACAATATCACTTGTTAGTTACATCCTATTTACCAGGCTCAATAATTTCGAGAGCACATTCAAACTGGCCAACAACATCTTGCCACACATAAACTTGCCATGCTAGCAAACTAGCATGGCAAGTTACTGCCATGCATGATGTTACTTTGCCTACTATTTATTATGTAATCCAAATCTGATATAATCATTACTCATGATAGAGAAACTTGTAATAGTGATGATGATAGTGCTCTGTCCGAAGACAGGTCCTGGCGATGGCAATTTTGTCTTACGTATTACTACGCATGACTTTTACCACCGACCGACTAGGCCAGATGAGCACGGGTGGACGACCAAAAGTCCTTCCCGTACAGGCAATGGAGTGTTAACAATTTGCTCAGGTTTGCTACCGAACACCCGCACATTTGCAGATTGCACACCAGGAAACTTTTTTTCTATTTCTAACAAATGCAGAAATGAACTTCTACTCATTCTGCAAATCAAATCGATTCTATTTCATCATTCTGTACGTCTTATTGATTCTATTTCATCGTTACAACTCTGTCTAAAGACCCCCTTGAAGCAGCTCAATCGCTACAGCTGCAGTTACTATAATTGCCAAGTCAATTTGTTACGCTCAAATTCTTTTATCGTCAGCGACGGACTCGACCAAAGGCGATATTCCATTCCACAGAACGCGAGTCACTAGCGACTCACTATTAAACCATCCGAGGCGGAAGAATTAGGATGAGCTACGGCGAAAATTCATCGGCGAAGTTAGACAGTAGCTACACACAAAACAAGTGGAGTTCAGTTTGTCAGATTTCTTCACTCTTCAGATTTCTTCCCTCTTCACTGCGCAAAGCATTAATTTGTGCTGCGGACAACAAGCTGCATGCTAACCTACTCACAAAATTACGACTCTAGAATAGAACTTTCCATAATTTGCTGCATTTATAATCTAGTAATGTTGAGAGATGAGTCTTTTGCCAACGAACGCTTGTCCTATGTCAGTGCGGTGACACGATTTGGCCAAGGGGGGGGGGCACCTGCTCCCCTTGAATTGATAGCAAACCGGGTGGTTGGAGCTGAGGTATAACTAGGGTATAAGTACAGTTGATTTCGCCTTACTTACATCTGGTACATCTTAAGTCTGTGTTAACTTGTTTTAACCAGGTAATTTTGTTGCCCATGCGTATATTTTATGGAATTTGTCTGGGATACAACATACACGAATTTTACTGCAATTCTGTGAATTATTCTTTGGAAATATGTCCTGTCAAATGTCCATCTCAAAGGTTTCGATAATGTAGCGGTATATCTCCGATTTATTTCTTATAAGTTTTTCAAATGTTTGTGATTATATGAGGATATCCAATTTTAATATCTATCTCAATAAGCTCCTTGGGAAACCTCAAAAAAATTCGTGTTTTTTAAGGTTCATTACTCACTATTATACATGAATCACTTTTAGTCGTGTCTTTAAGTTAATTAAAAACTTTACTTGCTGTAATTATGAATTTAATTAATAACAGTACAAATTACAAAATGTGACTGTTATTACAATTTTAATTTAATAACATTAAAAAGTGAAGCCTGGTCTTTATCGGTAGTTTTAATATATAATTTACTCTTGTGCTCGATGAACGATGCCAGAACAAGCTATTTTCTTCTCGTAATGTTAGATTATGCCTATAGGATGATAACCAGCCTACTAATCATAAGTTGGTCCTCAATGCTTACAATGCGTCCACTCGAAAATCTATCAGAGATCAGAACACATGGTATCAATAGATAGTCTATTTAAAACAAAATAATATCCTAATACGTATAACATGTTAACTTAAAATAGACAGAGTTCATTCCTTTGTTTGATTATTTCAATTTCTCTAGGGATACGCTTCATCGAGTGTACATTCAAAACGTGTTCATATGTAAATGTGCAGGTGTACAGGTGTAGGTACACATTGTCTACAGGTGTAAATGTAAACGTAAATGTTAACATACATTTTTTTGAAATGACCTGTACAATGTACATACAGGTCATTTCAAGGTGTACATTGAAAACGTCACATAAATTATCTCCGCTGTAGTTGTGCATTGCGTCACTAGCTTAGCAAACAAAGCTTGCAACAGTTGTTGACACGTCCGGTATTAAGATGACAGAATTGTGTAATCCGATGCTAACACAGCAACTTTCGGAAAATATAAATATTAAGCAGTAACGCCTTAATGCCATAATGCGACGATGGCAATGCGGAGTTCATGATTACCGTTTAAAAGTTTGTATGAAAACAAGGAATGAGTAATATTATTATATGATGATTACAAACATTACATTATGATTATAATAATAGAACAATTCACTTAAGTATGATGACGATATATTAAGGATTTAAATATGACCATGCCAATGACAGAACAACAACGCATACTTTTACACTGTCTTGTCGAATATTTCAGAAGTTTTGTCCCATTTTTCACAGTTAACAGTTAGCCTGTTTTAAAACACAGCTAGTTACAAACCAGTTACACAATATATCCTAATTTTGTATCTTGTTTAACTTGCAACATTTAATACCTGCAGCGTAACTGTGTCATATAATCTGTTGCCTACCTGTTGTTGTTATTTTTCGACCATAGTGTTTTTGTCAAACATCACCATAAAAGACAAACATAACAATCTAATGCTCCTACAAAGACCACTAAAACAATTCGTTGTTATTCATCCAGGTACACATCAGACTTTCTCAATAATCCCATTCACGACTGCAGCTGCAGTAGGCTTTGTTCGCTGCACTTGTTCGAAAGGCAATCATTTTTCCCAGGCGAGTGATCTACCAACACGGTTCGAGCTGCTGATGACGGGACCTCTCTGACGCCTTGACGCAGACGCGGCGCCGCGCCACGAGCCGTTGCAGTGCCGCCGGGTCGATAGAGCGTGAGCGCTACGACTCATCGCGCGATTGTAATTACAACTGTTGCTTCCGGGGAATACAAGGGGAGAGAGGGAGAATTGGCATCTATGGGGGG
>JAQFYQ010000149.1:0-20833 GCA_034694885.1 Buchholzia appendiculata | reverse complement strand
GACGGGCTGAAAAGATTTACGCACGCGCGGAATCCTGTTGCTTTGTAATTTTTGCATTCCACAAAAATGTGATATTTATTGACAAAAAATATTTCTAAGTTAGGAGGTACTTCTGCGGTGGTGAGAAAATTGAGAATACTGCCACTGTGCACAGCCCGGTAAAGTGCATGTCGTAAGAGGTGACTAGAAGTGTGGTAAGAAGTGCTAGTAGTCTGATCAGAACGGTAGCACGAGTGTAGACTTCTACCATCTGTTCTTCGATTCTTTCATGGTGATGGAGTTAGCTTGTACTTTCTGCTGCAACTAAATCAGAGATTAGAATAACTTTCTCTGAGGAATGGAAATCGGGTAATTCCCGGTACGGGTTGCTATCCTGTGTACCCGCATACAGTTGACAACTAGGTCACGCAGCTATAGTACGAAATAGTATAGCTATAGTCAAAATTAATTAACTACTGCCCTAACCCTAACCCATTACCGTACTTTGAACCCTATAAACCCTACCTTGAACCCTGTAAAAATTACCAATAATAGGCTGACTGCATGCGGGTACACAGGAAAGCGTACGGGGTGGCATCAGCAGGGGCATGAAGCCGTAAACAATCCAGCCACAATGAGGAACATTATTTGAGTCCATACCTGTGCTCAACACGGACCTCTGCGAAAGCGACTCGTAGACCATAAACGAATGACGATGATTATGAGAATAAGAAATTGATATTTCAAAATAGAAAGTGAGAATATTGATATAGACAAAATAAATATGTGCATACTGTAACTATGCAGTGTAACCTGGTTCACCCTGTGGCTACAGTGTAACCTTCTGTATCATGCAATCACGGTGTAAACTGTTCCACCTTGTAGTTAAAAGGTTACAGTGTAGACATTTTTATTTTGTTGTAACAGGGACTGGCAGGAGCGCCTGGCGAGAAGGGAGACCTAGGAAGAACTGGAGAAAGGGTACGTGCAAATTTTGATATGTCATTGTATTTATAATGACTGTTTTTCATTATAGATAATTTTAGGAATTTAATAAATACCAGCAGTTAGTTGCAAGTACTAATTAAGCTTATAGCAGGATGTAATGTTTAGCGCAGCTCTTTAATTATATTTACTGTACCATTATTTGTGTGATCAAAATGTGATGGGCATTATAGTTACTGGGACTTTCCGAAGGGTGGCCTGATGGCAGTTAAGTACATTATGCTGAGCATTTAATATTACACTTGCCTAGCCACATAAACCGTCGCTATTCATCTGTATTCTGGAATACTATGCATTACATCAAACAGATTCTATAATCTTCTGTAGTCTTATTGGGAGATTTTACTATTTTCTTCTTTATTATTGCGTTAATTCGATGCATGCAATTACATCACGTATTGAAATGTGAGCATATTTAAATAAGCGTCTTTGCAAGTGATCAGCGAAACGAGCAATGAAAGTATTGTTGTCCGGAGGGGCATCCGACCGTAGCGTTTGCTTTATAAACCTCAAATGACGATGTAATTACTCTAGTGACTCATACAGTTGTTGATTCACTTAGTGAATCGTCTCTCTGACAGCGCATTTTCCCGGTGCGGTTAAGGGAAAGTTCGGTGACGTCAAGCCCTGACATGATCGCATGTCTCAAATGTGAGACTGACGTAAAACGATGACGACGATGACACATTTTAATAAATATGATGTGTTTATCTCTGCAGGGCAATGATGGACCACCGGGACCCGTTGGATCGCCAGGGAGTCCAGTATGTTAATATGACATTTATCATATGCTCTATTTTTGACTCGGTCTTTTTTAGATTTGTGTTTGTAATTAATTTGTGTTTAATATGTAATACAATTCAACACAATTTATGTTGTAACTAGTTTTCACTATTATAGTTGTTTGTGTTTCCCAACAGCGTCAAACTAAATACCAAATTGTAAACAAAAATTAATGTGATTAAATTTTTTTCTACAGTTGTTGTTGTTGTCGTGTGCCATTTTGACTGGGATACCTTTTTAATCGGTATTCAGTCGGCTATGTTGAGTCCAAACACCTCTGATCAGCCTAGGTGCCCTCTGAACTTTGCCCTAGTAGGCAAGACTCAATTGTTCTGAGCATGCTGCGATTTTGTAGTTAATGCAGTTTTCCTGCATTACAAACCTCGACCGGTTTGTACTGCTAGATTGTTAGCTAACGCTAACCGAACCACTCGGCCACGCAGCTGTAATACAAGCTGTTTCTACAGGAATTCAAGTTTAATATAATTAAGTAGCAGAAAGCGACTAATTGTAGATGCAATAATTCTAATAAAATGCCTTATAATACGATTGATCTATAAACTTGGGAAATAACAAAAATGTACTAACATATATATTACATACTGTATATTTGAAATACTTCTGACGTATTTTAAAGCTTGATATGAATATACTAAACTTATTGCTGCAAGACTGTAGGCTACCAGGACTTATGTGTGAATGCGGTAAATATTGAAAGCTTTCATTTTTCTGTGCAGGGGCCGAGAGGCATGCCGGGAGAACGCGGTACAGAAGGAAAGGACGGCCCGCCTGTTAGTACACAACTTAATTTTTCCTGTTATTGTTGTAGTTTGTTTGAATTGTTCCTGTGCAGTATAATATAATGTTTTCCATCAGATAGATTATTAGCGTTCAGTCCCACTGAACAGCTTATCTATGTTGAATATATCAATTATCAAGTCTCTGTTGAAATGCTTTAAGATACATCGAATTTTGGACCTCGAATTTTGCATTATATTTTGCATTATATTTTGCATTATATTTTGCATTATATTTTGCATTATATTTTGCATTATATTTTGACGCATTTTTGCTTCATTGTCGTTATATGATAGACTACTTCCTAAACCAATTAGTTCAACTTATGTGTCTTTATTTGTAACTATAGGCCGTATACAGCAATTAAAATTAACTGCACTGATCTGTGCTGGTTTTTGTTATTTCCACGCTAATTTGTGCACACAGATAACTGAATAGAATTTATGTATGTGCTTGTAGGGTCAGCGGGGGTCAGATGGTCAGCCAGGTCCAGTAGGTCCTGCCGGGATAGTCGGACCGCCGGGACCTCCAGGATTTCCGGGATTGTCAGGAGCTAAAGTATGTACATGCAAAACTTTCCATTTTCTATAATGTTTCCAAATTATATATCATGGTGAGTTCCATGCAAGAAGAAATTATTTATACACACGAACTTGTACACTTATAATTACTTGTTTGAATTGTGACGTGATTTAATATTAAGAACATTATGCCTTTCACGTTGGCGGTGGGAGAAACACATTGTGCTGATTGGATGGAGTGAAAAAATTATATCGATTGAAATTAAATTTCACAAAAGTGCACAGATCATGTATCAAACATCAGATTTTTATTCGCCTAAACATAAATGTGTACACAAGAGTGATTTCATCTGATGATATGAAATTAGTTATTTTGAATTAACTAATTTTAGTCTGTATTTCCCCAACGAATGTGAGCACGCTTTTTTATACCGAGGACGAATTCGCATGTCTCTTATTCGTATATAAAGCAAAGTAGGATACCGAGGTACGAGGCTCAGGCATTGGTGGGGGAGAAGGTATTATTAGTTGACGACATGTTTCAGTTGATGTAAGCTCATTGGCTACATGGGGGGGCTACTTTATCGTGAGCGTAAACAATACATAGCTAAAGTCTGAATCTTTTGTAGTGTATCAAATGTTTCGCAATTTTGATTGGTTGCTTGCTAAGGGTGATGCTGGTATTCATGGTGACAAAGGAAGTCCTGGACCTCCGGGACCTGTTGGACTGAACGGACTCCCTGGAACACCTGGAGAGGCTGGGAGAGTGGTAAGTTACATCCAAGAGATGGATAAGTAACGTCTGCTGAAGTATACCGGACATATTACTGTCAGATTAAATGTCGTTCTCAACATACGTTTTGTGTTATTATCTGGGGGTTGTGTTATTAAGTGGGGGAGGCTCTAACTTATTTTGTTATCTGTTAAATTTGCGTGAAAAGACATTGGCAGGATATTTGAATAGCGTTTCTCAATGTATCATTGTTTTCAGCAGACATAATTGAATTACTTATCTGTTGAACAGTGATAAATTTCATCTGACATTTTCAACAGGCTTGAATCATAATATAAGTAACAGATCAGCATAATCATATAATTAAGTAGCAATTGAGAACTGAAAAAAGAATGTTTACTAAACTGTTTCTATGCATGTGTTCTATGTGTGGAAGACATCACCATACTGCGAACTATCTAATACAAAAAGAATGATCAGTTGTATATATAATGAATTAACATTGCTGACTAATGTGCGTCTGTTTTTAGGGACCACCTGGAAATGATGGCACTCCGGGAGCGAGAGGTGATAGGGTAAATTATATTTTATATTTTCCATTCAGTGTTTATATTTTTATTTTTGGTGAAAATGATTAAATTCTATTTCGAATAATTCGGTACTATCCATGATCAGTGATCGGATGACAGAAAAATTCCTGCGAGTTTACAAAAATTGTTGGTTGTGTTTGCGAGGGAGCTTTTTGTTATATCCCCCCCCCCCAATAATTAACTCATAATTCAAACAATAATTAACGACCTTTTAATGAATAAAATGTGAACTGGATGAGGGGGTGGTTGAAATCAAACCCCAAGAAATCTTAAACAACTTTGAACTGAGTTGTCAGAATTTTAACTGGGAGTTCAACCCAAACTCAAACATCAATTTTAGCATTGTGTGTAATGCATTTATACCAAAATTTGATATCAATTTGTTGCGTATATCAACGAAAAAAATAGCGCTTTAAAATAATACATTCATGCATCTATGAATAAATTTATAGATGTAAATAATAATTTACACTGATATACGGTATTTATATTAATGTTTAAGATATATACATGATAATTAACAGCTCCTTGAATATCAACGATTGGTAGGATGTTTAAATTTGTAGGGAGAATCAGGAGCGTCTGGCAGTCCGGGATTTCCAGGACCTCCAGGATTGGTTGGAGTAGCGGGCAATCCCGGACCACCGGGACCTAAAGGCGACTTGGTCCGTATTCATTTATTACCTGATTCAATGATTTGTTAGCAGTCCTATTTTGCAACGGCAGTGAAACAGATTATACTGTTTATTCTTATTATTATTGTCTTACTTACTTACTATAGGCTTTCTACTAAGTGCAAATTGGAACCGAAACATTTAGTAAGGTTCCAAATAGAAAATTTAAAGAATTTAGTATTATCCACAACTGGATCACATCGTTCCATTAGATCATACTTTCATTACTGTTTTCATGATTGCATGTTATATGTTGATATCAACTTGATCTGATTATATGTTTTTACTTGATCAGCTGATCTTCGCTTGTAGCTGCCGTTACCTGGTATCCAATTGTTGTCGATTCTAGCCATTTTTCTTTATTTCCTTATTAATTCTTTCGTAAGTTTCGTGCAAATAAACTATCTTTAATCCTGACAGTCCGTTCCGGAATGTGTTTTTGCATCAACGCCTTATTATGATGGAAACCATTAACGTTATACTCTTCACTACCGGTTGCATTCTGGTTTCGATCAGTGGCTTTTCGAAAGCTCCTTTTCTTGAGGTCGATTTCACTTTGTGTCTAACTTTTAATGAATATTTTATTGAATTTTTGCTCCTCTCAGGGTTCACCTGGACTTCCTGGGAATGCTGGAGAGATCGGTGCTAAGGGATCATCAGGACTTCAGGGAGAGAGAGGAGAGCCAGGGGCGCCGGGGGAAGCGGGAAAACGGGTAGGTATCTTACATTACTATAGCGTGAGATAAAAGTTTCCCTAAAGGTTTTTTTAAATAGCCGTGTTCAAAAATGGCTCAAGAATTTTTGTTGATCTCTTGACTGTATATAACCCAATTTTATTTATCGAGGTGATGATTCGGCGATATACACTCTCTAACGTTGCTCTAATTACATTTTGTGGTTATTTTGCAGGGTCCGACTGGTGAAACTGGTGGGGCTGGGCCTCCTGGGCCTCAGGGTGAAAAGGTTTGGATTGACTTTAAAATTTACTTGTTTTGTTTCATAAATCAGTCGTACAATTTAAAGACGTATTCAATTAAATTACCATTAATTCTGATAGAGAGGAGAGATGGTTAGAGTTAACTGTACACATTATGAATAAAATTGTATATATTTGACTTAGTTTATTCGTAATTTAAATAATTATTGTCTTTGTGTTGAATTTAAACTTTTGAAAGAGCTCTTTAGACTATATAGATGGAACAAAACGAATGTCTACATTGACTCCGCATGGAAATGGTTGGATTACCCGGTAGTATCAAACCCTCAATAATTGTTCAGCGGTCCTAGCCCTTGACCTATATGCCATCTTATTCCTATAAGAAATTATGCATACGAAGTAGCCAATTATGCCAATATGATAAAATAGATATGAATAATATTAGCAAATTATTTGTAGCATGAACAACAGGCTTAATTTGAAAATATAATTTGTCTACTCTATAATTTGAAATTTTTTCTATGTGCGTGCACGATTAAAGATGTGGCCCATGTTATAATGCATTTTTAATCTGTAAAAAAAGAATAAAAAAATATTTTATTGAGGCTAGATGATACCTGGTTTAAATTGTGTAAGTGATTACGTTTTAAAGTGAATGCAGCTGATACAGTCATCGTCTGGTTCTTCTTCTGAAGTTCATCAACCCTGACCAGAAATGTGTGACTTCACTGCACACATTTAAACAGAAATTTTATAAAATATTTGCTTATATTTTTTACTGTATTTTCCTCCTACAGGGTCCGGCTGGTGAGAGAGGTCTTCCGGGCATGGACGGACCTGTGGGACCAATTGGCTTACCGGGACCGAAGGGACCACTGGGCGAGCCGGGAGAAAAAGGCCCACCGGTATGTGTTACACTATAATATGATTCAGTAAGCTCTTCAACCGAGTAGCCATTACGTCCAAGAATCTGAAGTCAAATGTACAAGCCCTAGATCTTTGCTTGAAGTACAGGCTATAGATCTGTTGCTTGATTAATGGTACATGAAATTATAAGCTACTCATGCTCATTTCTCTTGAATAAAAATAACACAATTTTATCAAAAACTTGTGTTTTAAATATATGCACTTAAATGTCATGCGGTCCATACCAGTAGGTTTTTCACTCATAGGTTCTATTGTCATCCAGATCAATCATTGAGGACATTCAGCGAGGTCGGGGGTGCAATACATTCATATTGTGATCGATACAGCGAGTTTACTCGACGTATCAATAGCCTTGTGGGTCGGTGTGCGTCAATCTTCACGCTGTTGTCATTGCAGGAAATGACTTCGGGAGGAAACTTTCATCATCAGCAGAATTTATAATGAATTATTATTTTTAATTAAGAATTCTTTTTTAAGTTGACAGCTTCTGGGAAATCTTTGGATATACTATGTGCTTGTATCTGTATATGTACTTGTAGGGAGAAACTGGTCGGCCGGGATCGCCAGGATTGCAAGGTGTTCGGGTATGTTAACTACATGTGTGTTCTTCAAAACGACTTCATAATCTATCGATTATTAAAATATGCTATTGCGGTTGCGCCTTTAATGAGATGTTAGTAACTTATAACAGCTAGCTGCTAAAGGTTTTCTAAAGGTCAAGAGTTCAAATCCTTTGATCGGCGGTGTTACCTGTAACCAAAAATTGGGCGAACATGTGTAGGCCTACGTTCTGCCGTCTCTGTTTACAGCACTGTAAAGGACACGATAGTAAACTGATGTGTTTACCTAATACACTGGCCCTGGTTAGATGAACTGCGTCGTACTAAGAGCTGTGATGCATGATCAGCGCCCAAAAATCTTCCATCTAGAAGAATCAAAATACCTTACTTGTAATAACTCGTACATTTTGAAGTGTAACTTCATTTTGGACGACAACTTCCGTCTTCCTCAGATTTGAACATATATTTACAATAATGCACTGAATTCAAACTCGAGTGAACGGGATGGGAAGTTTGTGGACGAAAAGTTTGACTCCGAAATTTGAGTCCCATGCATGTAGAGGAGTAGGAGGAGACTCGAGTTCAAATCCTCGTGCGTCTCTCGGTGTTTTGCTAGTGTTTGTTCACACTGATGGCAGTGGACTGTACTTGGTCAGCCTCTACAGTATACATCACAATTGCTGTCACGTTACAATATTGAAATTGTTATTGATTTGACTGTTTTATTTCCTTCTAGGGTCTTCCTGGGACTCCCGGTAACGACGGTCGTGAAGGCAGACCAGGCGAGGCGGTACGTGGACTCTTATTTCTATTTCACTAAAAATGCAGGGTTTACATTAACATATTGATAAGCGCCTGTGTTCTAGTTCATTACTATGCAGTCTTAAAACCAAAGTATAGTAATATTTATGAATTGCTATTATTACTTAGTCTGATATTGGCACATGCATGTACTTTAACATTTATAAATGTACTGCACGATTCAATTGATGTCTGATAAACAAGGTTCATTAATGGTCGCAACTTCGTATGAAGTATTGAGGCGAACAAATATAAGCACAACTCGACTTCCATTGTTGAGGCACTATCCTATTTTGGAAATTTTTGTCCGTAAAGTTGGACGGTACACTTTCGTCTACAATTTTGGAATTTCGCCCCTGTCTCAGCGCAACGTAAAGAACTGCAATTCTTCTACAGCAGTTCTTGAAGCAGAGAAATAAACTAATGAGTTTTGTCCTTGCTTCATGTAAGTATAGAAGTTCATTAGGAAGTTCAATTAGGAAGTTCAATTAGGAAGTTCAATTAGGAAATTCATAAGTAAGTTCAATTAGGAAGTTCAATTAGGAAGTTCAATTAGGAAGTTCAATTAGGACGCTTTTCAGTTAACTGTTTAATTGCTTTATGATTGAAAGTTGTGTGGTTCTCAAGTTAGTTCATGCGCTCATATACATACATTAGAAAATAGCATTAAATGGCAACAGTCGTCTGTTCCATATTTTATCTGCAAAACATTTCAAGCAGGCTATATAACTTAGAGTTATCAAATATGAAAAGTTCGTAATTAATTTCGTATTAAAATAACCGTGTCAACTATGATTACATTTATATTCTCTGTGTTCAGGGTAAACCTGGCAATGACGGCAAGCCTGGAGACCAAGGTCCTCAAGGACTTCAGGGTCTGCCTGGGTTCCAAGGCGGCCAGGGAGAGCGAGGGTCTAATGTAAGTACAAATAATCTATTCTGGAACTTATCCAAATCTATGATGCATTCATTTATTTATAATTAAGCATTTTAGCAAAGAAATTTGATGAAATTCTGTATCCTCAATTACTGTAGGTACGAATTCGATTATTAAAACATGGTTTCATAATATACATACATGTTGCCTCAGATATGATAATACAGAGATATTGATCTTTGTTATTGTTTCCAATTGATATATGGTTCCTAATAATTACGTTTAAAATGAAGGACTTATTGTGATCAAAATTTTAAAAAAAATTTAATCCTGTAAATTGGCTTGTTTGTGAAGAGTAAATACGAGGGAAGTTAAAAGAAAATAAACATTGTTTAAAACTGTTATAAATGAAAGGAAACTTAAAGGCATATCTATTATTAATCCTTTCTAGCTATTATGAAATATGATAATGGGAAAGATTTTACTAAGTCATTGCTTAGCAACAATTAAATTATTGCAATTGTATATCCTCACATGTTTATAAAAGTAAACTTATATGCACTTCATACTTTCGTATATTTCCAATGAAGAAATGTTTTGTTTTGTTTTTATTTAGGGCGTGCCAGGAAAAGATGGGGGTCCGGGACCAATGGGCCAACCAGGTCTACCGGGTGAGAGAGGGCGGAACGGTGAACCTGGTAATCCAGGAGTGGCGGGTCCACCGGTCAGAAACATCTTCTTTTATCTTAGTTCAAAACCCAAGTAAGTCTAGTAATTTTGAGACTAGGAGACTTATCTCGCAATTAATCTGAATGATCTTTAGTGACTTTAAACCTATACACCTGCCTCTATTAATTATCACAAAGCTTTAAACCTATACACTTGAATCAATTAATCAGCTAAATTTGACTAAGGTATATGTTGTTTTTCACTGCAGGGTGAAGTCGGCGAAAAAGGTCCTCCGGGAGAAAGGGGTATGCCAGGTTTCCAGGTCGGCACTTGTTCTGTTTATTATAATGTTATGATCATGCCAAAATTTCATGTCAAATATTAATATTATTTCATTTTCAATGCAGTGTCTGAGATATGATACGAATAACAGGGTTTGGTTTTAAATTTTAGTTGATTCTAAGAAATTAGTTATGTAAATTGAACTACGGTCTATTTGTTCAGGGTTTACCGGGCACACCTGGCGTACCTGGAGAAATTGGAAAACCAGGCGAAGTTGGTCTTGCAGGACCACCTGGACCACTAGGACCCGCAGGACTCATGGTAGGTCAACGTTTGATTACATAATGATTAAAGTATTGTTAAGCGGTCTAAAAATTAATCTGGTACCTGCAAACACACTTTAGCTCAACATTGACTTGTTATTTAAGGATGCTGACGTTAAGCTACGAATGTGAAAAATAAACATGACGAATAAATCAATTTCCCCGGTAATATAGGACGGGTATTGTTGATGTAACAGGACAATGCCTTTGATCTACTGAAGATATAGCTAATATCAATGTGTTACCCCTTTGCCCCCGTACGCATGGTTTCTTGCTTGAGGCATCCTTGTAGCTAATACATTTCTCAGTGAATTTCTAAATTTGTACAATTTAATCAAATACAAATTTGTTTAATGGCTAATACAATAATATGTTGCTCTGGCTTTGCACTGAAGAAAGTCAATAAAATTATGTCAGGAATGATTACTGTCAAATGAGAGAGAGAAACTAAAATTTAATTTAAATTAAATATCGTATTTAGATATTTTGAAATTGTAAAATTGATCAATAACGTTTGACTATAATTGACATTATTTGAGACCTGTTTCTTTATTGAGTATTTTTGCAACGGCGTTTAGGGAGAAAGGGGATTACCTGGTGAGGCTGGACCTGTTGGACCTCGAGGTCTTCCCGGAGAGCGCGGACCGAGTGGAGCTGATGGAAAACCTGGAGAGACGGTTAGTAGACCGTATGACTGAGAAATACAGAATAGAAATTCCTGGAGTCCTACTGTATTGTTTTAACTAAGTAATGAAACATAGTGCTGTTACTTTTAAGTATGTGATGATTTATGTAATGTTTCAATCAATATAGTAATAGTAGAGAAGGTAATTTTTAATGTTGCTGCTGAACGTTGAACTGGCCGGCTGTCACTACTAGCCACGCATCTGATAAAGCAATATTTTTAAGTAAGTGTGTGCAATAAGAAATGATTATATTATTAGAACCAACTGTAGGCATCAGTATTTAACACTCAATTTTATATTGAGTTACTCCTAGTAAATAAAACAACAAAGTTTAAACAAATGAAACAAAAATATATCAATACATCGAGCGTATCAAACAACAATCAACTACACAAACAACTAACAAACACAAATAACTGGCAAACACAAACAACTGACAAACACAAACAACTGACAAACACAAACAACTAACAAACACAAACAACTGACAAACACAAACAACTAACAAAAACTACCAATCGGTATTATATTACTTGTTATAATCGGTATCAAAATTAAGTTATGCATGTGGACATGCAATAAATAATCACAATAGCACTAACTGTACAGGACTTACAGATCGCGAGATATGAAAAGATTGGTTTTACTTTTTGTAATCTATTGAATTAAAAGAAGGAATCTATAAAAGGGAATAAAATATATAAAATTTATTAAATTAAAATTTATTTCAAATCGTATTGCATATATATGTTAACGTGTTTGGCTGTCTGTACTGTGCATTTGTGTGCAAAAGTTACTTGATAAATAAAAAATGCACGACTGACCAGATATTGATATATGCTGGTGTGAGGGACAAGCTTCTAATGCTCATGATGTTTGAATGAATTTCTGACAGGGCGTTGCAGGAGAGAAAGGAGATACCGGTCCTACAGGGGCTCCAGGACTTCTGGTATGCGATATTGACTCGTTAATTAGTTATGAAATATCAACTAATTTTATTTCTTTATTTTATATCTATGAAGTTGTTGAAGCAAAGCTTGCAGAAGAAAATATCATATCTTCAAAGCCACGTTAAACTTCGTAAGTATATAGTGTATTTGAATAGCATGCGTACTTTTTATACTTTCAATGAAAATTTGTGGAGAATATGGTAAATTAACTTAGTTTGATTGTAGTTTGATTTCGCCCCAGGAGGGCCCTTCACCGATTCACCCAAGTGGGTCTTGGGGTGAATGTAAGGGAGGGCCCTGGGGCCTAACATCTTTCCTCGTGAAATTGTAATATTTTATTCAGATTCGTAATCCCTGATCCTTTATATTTTATCATTTTGACCACATAGACTAAAAGAAACGTCTTTAGACCCTTCTATTTTAAATTTCTTCTATTTCTACCTTCAAAGCCGTCTGTGCAAATCTGGTATTTTTTGATTGTCGTGATTTCCTTTGTCTAGGGTTTACCCGGAGAGCGGGGTTCCGCCGGTGCGGGTGGCGAAAAAGGATCATCGGTTAGTAATATATTTTGTTTTCGTTTTTGTAGTAAATTTGTTTCGTTTTGACGGTATCAAAATATGAAATAAACTTTGTAATGAAACAAATATGTCTCAGGATAGATTAGGCACCACAGTTCAAGCTATTGTGTTTTTAATCATTTACGGCTTATTAAAAACCGACCTCTGTTTATTCATAATTTAAACATATAAATGTTCATTATTATGTAGTACGATTGAAAGTAGGCCCACTTTTTATGGCTGCAAAAATCTGGCTTTGAGTAGATTCTAGAGATGTGAGTCTAGATTTGTTGACTTGATTCTTGTTGATCTGTCAGACGGTGTGAAGACTTCTCTAATCTCTATCATATATTATAAATCTATAATTAAAACATGCTAGAGCGTATAACAGTAACCACACATTTCCTGTGGCTATAGTCGTTTCCAAGCAAATATATGAACAAATTCAATAGAAGTTGACGTAATAACTATGCTTTATTCAATCAAAGTATGATAATACATACTGAGTACTATAAGTATCAATAACCATTTCGCAATGCTGAATGCTTAAAGTGATGCTTGTGTGATTGTAATTTCAGGGACCTCCAGGTCCAAGAGGAAAACCCGGTGAGGCCGGGAAAGACGGTGAACCTGTAAGTTGCCAGCATCAAGCACTTTTCTGCACCATTTAGTTCAAATAATGTTATTGTTAATTTGATTTGAGTTTATGGTGTGTACATAACATTGCTATAGATTTGTGAGCTCAGTGTTATAAATGTATGTGGATCTCAAGTCGTAAAGAATATAAAAACATTCACTGCAAGGTCTCTCTTTAGACAATTTGCAAACAAAATTTGCATGACAAAGCTTTTCAACTGTCTTCGGAACCTCGAAATAAATATGCCGAATTGAGTATGACAATTCTGCTTGTCTTGCTGAGCATCATTTAGATCTGGGTATATTGGTACTGTTTAGTGTACATTTCAGACCAACCCAAGAACCGGACAGTATACCACCACCATCATCATCACCATCAACATCATCATCATATTCATCATCTTCATCATCTTCATCATCTTCATCAAAATTTTACGCCCGTTTTTTCTCATCAGGCATGTTTAGGCGCAATGTCCTTGATGGCTGATTATGTCTGGATTTTTACGACCGCATATCCTTAATTGATCGCGTGCCCGACCGCATGCTATTAATTTCTTATATAATAACTCATTACTAAATTATCATAAACTACATTTCTTTGGTAAGAGCTCGAGAGTTCTGTAAAATTGATAGCTTACAGTTTTGGTTGTCACTCTGTTCACTAGGGTCAGCGTGGTGAGATGGGTTCTCCCGGACCCTCTGCGCTTGCGTCCGCCAAAGGAGACCCTGGTTTTCCAGGTCCAAGAGGAGAGTCGGGACTAGCAGGACCACCCGGAGAGCGTGGTGAGCCTGGCCCAGTGGGCCCTGTAGGGCTACCAGGTCTTACGGTAAGAATATATGTTTGACAAGGCTATAACGCGCATTATGCTAAATAACACTGTAATAACGTGTTTATTCTGAACTGAGAATACAGTATATCATTAATCGTTGATTTGTTATGCTTTGCAACAAGCTCTTAGTAATTATGTGTAAATAGTTGCCTTGATGAATGCTTATAATAATAACATCTAAACAATTTATCACACGCATTGGAAAATAATATTTGATCGCCCTTATAGCTGTAATAATGATTAATATTGTGAAAAAATTAAAAATGCAGAACGCGGATCAATAATATTGTATCCTGATTGCTCTAACTTTTCGGTAGTTTATTTGAGTGCTTGCACAAAAGAATTTCTCATACTTGCAGCTAGTTCCCAAGCTAATCCTATTCAATATTCGTGAGAAGCTAACCCTAACCCTAACCCAACCCTTCTGAAGGGCCCCCACTTTTGCTCCAACGCTAGCCCAACCCTACTGACCCTACTCTAAGTTGGAGATTTTGATTTTTTTTAATAAGCTAGGATTTGCTTGAGAACTAGCTGCAAATTTTCTCATAACTGTTTGTGTTATTCTTGTGTTTTTTGCTTGATTAAATGTTTGAATCGAAGATAGTCTTGTTAAAAGCGAAATATAGCGTATGTTGCGCAGCAGTGAGGCTCGTGTACAATGCGGTGTTGTCTCGGGGAAATAGTTTCAAAATTTGAATCCGTGTACCATGATAATCTCTCCTCAGTTATTCCTCCACTTGACAATACAATGGAAAACTTTAGAATAATATTAGTATTGAATTTCTTGTTTTATATTTTACATGAAAAATAACCAGCTACATTTTTCTTTAAAATGGAAATAATTAATTTTTCATTTTCAAGCAATACTTTTTTGTGCTAAACAAATAAAATTCCCAGAAATTCGATTATATAAACAAAATCATTAGAAGTAATAGCAATGATGATAGCAAAAAAATGCAATGATGGCAAAAAAATGATTTAAAATGCTAACACATTATAAAAATTAGATTCCTTGCAATGCGTCCTTGCTGTGCCAAAATGAATACAAAATTGATGTTTTGAATTTGAAGGGGCCATCAGGGCCGCCGGGAGAAAGAGGTGAAGTTGGATTTCCAGGTGAAAGGGTAAGCGGTGATTGGTTTCACTAAATCATATAATTATTACAATCTTATTATTATGTTACTTACATTGCTTGCATAAATTTCTTTTGGCTTTTTATTTTTTATTTAATGAATATGGCAATCTTATTATTTTCAATAAACCATACACGTATAAATTATATAAAATGCTAAAAATAAAATAATTATTGATGTCCACTAAGTTGTGTGCAATTATAATTTTTTATGATTTATTTTGTTTTATAATGTATAAATTTGTCTAAGTTCAATTGTTTTGAAAACTTTAATGCTTGATGTTTTATTGTCAGTGTTTAAGATCAACAAATAATATCACAACTCTGTTGTGTGCAATGAAAATGTAAACAACTGCCCATTCGTTGCTTTAAAATAAGGAAATATAGATTAATTATAACATCATATGAACGATCGACGGCCAGTGCGTAGGCTTGTATGTGCTCTAGCTCATGCATATATAGCTGCACACATTACGTGATTTGTCTGATTCTAATTGTTTATAATGATGATAATTATTATTATGTTTGTAAAATGAAACAGATGCTTCGATATCTTGCTGCATGTTTGTTTAGTTTTGAAATTTAAGAAATAATGCTCTCTTTGATTAAATTTATAATAAACTTTGAAGATCTTTTTGATGATTTCTATTACCGTGATTAGAAATCTTGCGGTTGTCAATCACTATTTTGGTCAATATTTGTCAGGGCAACCCTGGACCGGTCGGGCCGGCCGGGGAGCGAGGCCTAACTGGAGCACCAGGCAAAGAAGGACCCCTAGGTATTGCCGGACCTAAAGGCGCCGACGGAGGCCCTGGCGAGAACGGGCCTGCTGGGAACCCAGGGGCTCCAGGACCAGCTGGTCCACCGGGTCCAGTTGGGTCTCTCGGATCTCTGGGTCCTCCTGGTCGTGAAGGACCGAGGGTAAATACATTATTAGTAAAATTAATACTGTGTAAATTAAATCAGTAAGTGAAATTTAATTGTGATTTTGTATGATTAATTAATTATCGTTTATGTAAAATATATATTATATTATAATATTACAAGCAAAATATAAAATAATTTTTGCTTGTATTATTTATTAGCACAAGTTTTGTTTAAGATAAAAACACTGGAATACTAAAGGCTGGTAGAATAATTTATTTTCTTTAATAAAAGCAATTTAGTAAGAACGCTTGACGCTTGTCAATATATTGCTCATTAAAAATGATTTGTGCCAGGCCTTGTGGTGTGTTCATTGCTGCTGTGTTTTCAGCTACTGTAGTGTTGTTTTACTGTATAACAAACAAGATTTTATTTGTTATCGCCATCGTCGTTATCGTAATTTATCGTACAGCTTTTATTTGTTCACCATTAGTACATAGGGTTATATATATTACGATTTTGTTTGTGTCGTCACTCGTATGTTCTTAATTCTTGCTAATGTATTTTTCCAAACCTTTAAATTCTTAAAGTCAAACGATTTTATTATTTTTGTCCTATTATTCATTTACCGCAGTCATGTTACATAGTTTTAACTTGGGTACAATTTATTAAGTTTTATTCATTACCCTTTATTTTCTGATATTTTATATTTCTGCCTGTCTAAATTTTTTTGCAATATTTAATTTTGGTGTTTAATTTTCTTTCAGGGAGAAAGAGGTCAGCCAGGCCCACCTGGCAGGGGTGGTGAACCTGGAACAGCAGGGGAACCTGGAAAAAATGGAGAAAATGGAGATAAAGGCGATGATGGCCCGCCGGTAGGTTTACATATTTTTCTCTTTAAATTACTGGTACTTATTTAGGTATCTAAACACACACTGTTCACATTGGCACAATTGATCAGCTGTAACATGATATTAAAGAACAAGATGAAGAATCATACGTTTTAGATCATTGAATCCTGTGTTTAAACTAAACTCCTATTTTTTGCAGTCGTGGTGAACATTTATTGCAGAATGAAAGCCAATATGAACTGGCTGCCAAGAGGACCTTAACTTTTGAGTTACTTAGTAGGGCATTCAGATGGAATTAATTTTGTTGATTCATGCAAATGAATTAATATCAATAAATTTAAATTTAAATATTTTGATTTAATCTAAGTATTTATCTTCTCTAATATGTTATAATTGACCTAAGCCCTTGTCTCGTTCAAATTCCAATAGACACCTGATGCATCCTGAATGAACATAGATCATATTTGAAGAGGTCTGAGATTCACTCTGTTGTCAGTTGATCACGTGACTGACTGAATGTGTTTGTAATGTCGTTGTGTTTAGGGTCCGGCAGGACCCTCTGGTCAGCCCGGTGAAAAGGGTGAAAGAGGTCTTGTTGGTCTTCCAGGTATGAGAGGAGAAGTTGGACCAATAGGACCACAAGGACCGAAGGTAAGTGTAACTTTTTATAATCGTCATCATCATTATCATCATCATCATCATCATCATCATCATCATCATTATCATCATCGTCGTAAACATACTCGACTCGATGGTTTCTTATCACGTCATCATAACTTTTCTCTTTGATATCTGTTCACACACATAGTTATCTGATCTCTGCGTGATCAGATAACTAGTTTATTTTCTATCCAACTTTACCGCGGTAAGGGGGACGTTTATTATAATTAGCCAGTGCCTGTATTTTGTATTAGTTCATTAGCCAGTGCCAGTACTTAGTGCAAGCAATCCAAAAGTAGCAGCCAACCCAATTGATCTGATTAATTCTGGTAATACTGAGACGGGCAGGCTTAAAACCTTTTTTTCGTGAAATAATGACTTGCTATTAAGTGAATACATTCATGAAATTATATTATAATCTGCAGAAAAGCATAATACATATTGCTACTAATTTATGATCTATCCTAACCTTGCAACCTCGTTACGACTTGTATGAGATTGGAGCGTCAATCAGAACTCTTTTTGCCTGTCAGGTATCTGACTACAATGCGCACCATGGTTTCATTACAAAATACAACACTTACTGTAGTTTAATTATTGATGCCGTTTTGGTTTAATAGATATCTTAAAGCAAATGAGGCAGATAGTATTGTATGTCAAAATGCTTTTAAATTTAAAAATAAAGTAGAATATTTTCATATTAATATTTCTATCATATTAATATTTCTATCTATAATATCTTGTAATTTATATAGTTTGGCATCAATACCGTGCAAATGCGTGCATACAATGCGAAGAAGTCAAGCAACTAATAACCCGAAGGTTTACTACCTACATAACTTAAGGGACGACAACTAACTTCAAATAAATTTCAGGGATCAAAATCAGATATCAACTAAGTTCTAACGCGGCGCTAAGCTTCTTCATTAACTACCAGACACAAATTGCGATAATGTGCGCTGTTGTTGCTAGGGTAAGACTAATGTTACGATAATGTGCGCTGTTGCTGCTAGGGTGAGACTGGTCCAGTCGGAGACGATGGTGAAAAGGGAGATCGGGGTCCACCGGGAGAGCCTGGTCCAACTGGAGAAGGAGGATCTCCTGGCGAAAGGGGACAGGATGTAAGTTATCCACCGATAATTATTTACCACCTTTTCCTACTAAACACAAAAGTTTGACAATTCAAGTTGTCAATGTTATAACTGCTCATGAAATACATTTCAATTATCTATCCTTGGGTGCATAAGCGCTTATAAATTGTGTTTTTGTCACAATTTTATTTTGCAAAAAAGATCAAGTAAAATTGCATGATAGTTGTTGCATCATAATAATTATTGTTCACTTTTTACAAACTGTTATAATAATTCTGAAGGCTTTTACAGGAGAAAAGATTGGCCAGTTTTTTGTTCCAATTACTGGAAACTTGTGTCAAGGAAGACATGTAGGCCAATATTTAATTGTGTTTTCGTATGGCAAATTTTATGTCATTTAATTGGTATGTCATTTATAAATAAATCATTAATTGTGATTTCAAATATTGGCTATTATAGTTGAATTGTTATAATCTTACTGAAAATGTATATATTATGTTTGCTGTATTTAGGGATCCCCTGGAAAGGACGGTTTGACTGGACAGCCAGGCAGGCCTGGAGAGCGAGGTTTGCCTGGGCCTGCGGGCCCATTGGGGCAGCCCGGAGCACCGGGCCTACAGGTAATCAGGATTTTTACTTTTTTTAGTACTGTGCCTTATTGGGGGCAAACTTCACTGTTACTCAAATTCATATATTACTATGTTTTAGCTAGTACTTAATTGTTGTTTTTCTTTATCCTACTATCTACTATAGTTCTGTAAATATTTGTTGCAGATGTTTAACCCCTGTATTGTATTCAATTTAGTGATATGATTAAAACTAAAAATGGTTGTAACCTGCAAATGTAATGCAATATTGCACTTGTTATTGTGCGTACTAGACATTTCATTCAGTGAATAGCACTGCTCTGTTTATTACATTATAGTATTACTATGTATAAACAGTTTGTAAGCTATCTGTTGTAGGCTATCTGTCTGCTTTGTTGTTGAATTAAATACATATTTTACAAAATCAGTAATTTCTGCATTACACTTGTAGTGAAATTTTATGGAATAGACATTACTTTTTCATTTCATGTAGCTATATTTCTGATCTCGTGCAGCGTAAGTACTTACTGCATAAGTCAGCGTACAGTTGTGAGATTTCAGGATTCCCCCGCCCCCCGGGGGGGGGGGGGTGAGGCAAAGAGTACAGGTTTATAATTGTTCAATGTGAATATGCATTAATTACTTTATTGGACTTTGTTGGTTTGGTTGTCGCCAGTGAAAATAGAATAAGGCTATTTATACATTTTATGTTATTTCGTAAACATTACTTATTTGCTCGTGTGTTTGTGTATTTGTGCTTGTATGTATATGTGTCTGTATTTGTACTTGTGTACAAATCTTGTGTAAAGGGATCTGTTGGTCCGGCCGGTCCCGCTGGTCCAGCAGGAGAACGAGGAGAACGGGTAAATCACTCTTTTTATTTCTTGCATATTTTATTCTTTAATTGTATATAATGCAATCTGTACTTCAGTTTGGCATATACAAGTCCAAATTTAAAATCGCACACCAGAAAAAAACAGTAAATATTTTTAGAAAAGTAACCTTACATTAAGAAATCGCGGTTCCATCCTTGCGTTAATCAAGATAAGTATGGATTTACTTTCTGAAGACCATCGTTTCAATTAAATATGCACATTTTGTTGCACAATGAGGCTCAGTTTTTGTTATTTAAGTAGGAATATTTTTTGGAGTTTCACGCAAAACGAGGTTCTTCAATTTCAGTAAACTAGATTTTATAGGAAACATTTAACAGTAACATTGTGATCAAAATGAAAATTTGTGTCCTATTACAAAGTTGTTTTAATTCAACTTTGCATGTCTTGAAAGTTTTGCAGATGCATATTTACATTGCTGTTTTATATAAACTTATACTTTAGTATATTTTTCTGATTCATCATCATCATCATCATAATTAGTGCTCTGCCGGAAGGCAGGTCCCTGATATCCATTTCATCCACCACTCACGGTCCTCCGCTTTCCTTTTCATTTGCAAATATGATTCCTCCTTGCCCTCCATCAGTTCATGAAGCATACTCTGTCTCGGTCTTCCTGGTCCTCTCCTTCCCTCAA
>JAQFYQ010000148.1:0-20854 GCA_034694885.1 Buchholzia appendiculata | reverse complement strand
ATGTTCCAACCACCCTGAGGTGGAGGGGGGGTAGAGGTTCCTTGTAGCTTGTTGTTTAATGAGTTGTGTGTTGTGTACAGGGTGCTGCGACCAGGTGACCCAGGCTATGTGTACAGAGCACGTGTTCCATTGCCCTCTACAAAAGACTACGTCATCCGACCCAAGTGGACGGTCGAGGAAAAGCCTAAGGTGAGAAATTAAATAGATTTTTAGCGTGTGGGTAATGGTTTCTTTAGTCTGAACGGTGTTTGAAATATTTCTTGGGGTGTTATTTGTGTGAATATTCCTTGAGTGAATGCTCAGTTTGGGTGCAAATCTTTGTGACAGTAAGGTCGCAAATTGTTGCTATGGTTCTTATTTTGTTTACAAATAATCCTCTAAGTGTTTCTTGTTGTGAGATAGTTTTTGACCTGCCTCAACAAAATGAGACTTAAGTTGCTAATTGTAATTTATCAGTTTGACTTATTTGAAATTTTAACATTTATTGCCGATGATAACCGAGTGAATCTCTTGCAATTATCATGGCATAGGTCCTCCCTTCCCTCCCTTCTGGCCCATGGAAAATATTCAATAGCATTCCATCGAATTTTGGGCTGACCCAGAAGCACTGGTTGGAGACCAGATATATATGAATTTAGCCATAGACATCTTTGGAGCATATTTTCTCACAATTTGATTTAGCGTTGCAACTTGAGACTCGTTTAGGTTTGGGGCAGTCACATTTCTCTGATTCGTGATTGGTTGTGCATGAAAGTTTGTTTGACTCAAAGTTTCGTCTAACTACTGGTTAGCTCTACAAATCTGCATGGCATATTTCATTGGCATAGATTTCTAATGGTTTTATTATTATTTTGAATGGTCTCGTATTTTGCCGACGATGACGTTTCAGTAGTGCGTAGTGTTCCTCGTTAAAGACGACGACGATAATGATGATGATGATGACATTGTCTGGTGATGATAACGTTGTTGGTAATGTTGTACGTTCTATGAATCGTCTTGGTGTTGGTTTCTGATAGAGTTTATCTATTTAGTGCATATCTATTTCTGATAGTTTATCTATTTTCTGCATGAATTAGATTCTTATTCTGGTGATGGGTATTATATTTAGTAATATGTTTATTTCGACATAGATTGATTTACGTTTGCATGGTGTAGTATCGTTAGCGCTGACTTTATACATTGTACATGATAAAATGTGTCGCCAACCAACAACTGTGCCCCACAGTCTCTCCTAGTGCAGTGAGATTTTACTGTGTTTGGTCTCATCGGGTTGTTTTTGCTTTGTATCCTACTTGTGTAATTAATCAGGGATTTAGTAACCTGGAATCTTTTGGTATATCTATTTATAATCTGTCCACTAAATCTG
This sequence comes from Buchholzia appendiculata, assembly GCA_034694885.1. NCBI lineage: Eukaryota > Metazoa > Annelida > Clitellata > Enchytraeida > Enchytraeidae > Buchholzia > Buchholzia appendiculata. The sequence continues at coordinate 19,488 of JAQFYQ010000148.1, read as the reverse complement.
TATGTAATCAATGTGAAGACTATTTCTACTTATTGTCTAAGGTCCTCCTTTATTTATATAACCTCCGGGCTGCATATGACTCAACTATCCAATATTTCTACTCAACTATCCAATATTTCTACTCAACTATCCAATATTTCTACTCAACTATCCAATATTTCTACTCATGATTATTTTTTTCTGCTCTTGTTAAATTTCAATATCATTATTATTTCTAATCTTAGATTTGAATGAGTTTTTTCTGGTAAGATGTAAACTTTTACCTGGCAGGGCGTCAAATATCATTACTTGGCTGAGACGATGGATGAAGAATATATTGAGTTTGTAAACTTTTGTCATCATCATCATGTGTTAACTTCTGAATGGAGGATGACTACTATAATAGATTTCCATCCCTGTCCGTCTTCTGTTGTCTCTTTTTCTCTCAACATGTCACGAGTTTTGTCCCTCTTGTGATGCCATTCTAGAATGATCTTTGAAGTTTAGATTGCCATGTCGAAATGGGCGATCCATTGAGATATATGTATGAATTCTGCACCAGTAACATTACTTGAGAGTTACTGTGCAGAGTGCAATGAAGAAAAGCATAAGCAAACTGCAGAAGTATGCCAGAGATCTGGAGACGAAGAAGAAGGCTGCTTCAGGAAAACATTCTCTTGTGCCAATCAGCATAGAGGGGAGGAAGATGAACCTCTAATCACAGTGCACTACAGTGTAAACTATACAGTAGAATACATACTGGTCACTACGCTCTCTGTAGCGCTTTGCTTCTAAACTAATGCACTCTAAAAGTACTTCAACATCGACAGCTGCTATGATTTTTTTTTAAATGTTACCTTTTTTAAAATCTGATGAAAAATATCCAGCTGTTTAATAATTTAATAAAATAGTAGGCCTATGCTATACTTTTATTAAGATGCTGTTTTATTTTCTGTTTTATTTTTTGTTGTATGTATTGTTATTCAGTTTTATTACTGTTGCAGTCTTTGTCAAAATTGTCGACATTTCTTGTTTATATTTTTAAACAATTCTGCACATGATCTCAAATTTGTAATTGAATAATTATTGTAAGATCCCGTAAGATTTGACTTTTTGGTCCAACTGTATATTATATTATATTTCTAAATGATGATTATAAATATGAAATAATCTTATAGATTGGTTGTTATGCCACTTTTATTGCTATGCTATGTTTATAAATATTTATGCCACTACTTTGATATTTTTGAAGCATTATTTTTAATACTTATAATGTGCAAAATAGGCTTATACATTGAAGCATTGTTAACCCCCTCCCCTCTCCCAATTAGTCAATCAATTGGTCAATCTTTACAAGTAATCGTGAAAATTTTTCTGTGATGGTCCAGTGTCCACCAATTATTGATTTTTGTTATTTGCATTTTGCTTTCCGCACGGTCTCTTCTGCTTCAAGCCTTTGTCTGATTTTAGTTTTTGATTTTCTAGTTGATTTAATTTGTCCGATTATTTAATCATATGCTTTTATGTATTTAATCATATGCTTTTATGTAAGATGTATAATTATGGAAGTGTCAGTTGTATGATTACTAGTTTCATTTAAGGACCACTCGTAAAGAGATTCACTTGTTGTTAGTTATCCAATTCGTGTCTAGCATCACTATGATCATAACAGTATTCTTATCATTGCTTCTTATGATCATCATTTTTGCCTTGTAATTTGACCACATTGCTCAGTATAAATTAACGTATAAATTATAAAGTATAAATTAGCTGTTTGATGATTGAAATTGACGCTGTGTCTTTGTTATTTAGCTACTTTATATGTTTGTTCCTAGGATGTGATTCTTCCTTCTATTTGTGTTCGCTCATTTAATTTTTTCTGTTTCTCTAAACTATGAGTTATTAATTAAAATAATTAATTAATTAATGGATTATATGTAGAGCTGCTGAAAATTAAGACCTCGCAATGATATGCACATTTACATGATTTGTACTACTTGCTAGTGTACGTAATGTAGAATTATGGTGAAAATATTTCAGATTTTATTTAGCTGAACAAAATTGTTTAATTGCTTTTTGAAATGTTAGTTGATGATGTTTGGCTGGTGTCAGGAAAGAGCATAAAAGTATTGTTTCACTACATCTAAAACGGCAGTATGATGTGCACTCAACTAATAGCTGATGGAAGTGAGCAAGTTCTGCAACATCCCCTATCATGTGTGGTTGAGGATTAGTTTTGTTTAATATTTAATAGCCTGTAAACTTAACATGGAAAAGTCTAGCAGGCTGTATATTATCTGTACGGGGTGGGAATGGGGTCGAGTCTTGTCCCCGTGTCACTCTCTACTGGCAGTAATTGTCTAACTTAAATTGTCTAACACAAAGACACAGACATGGTGCAAAGATCTTATTTAGATGCTGGCTTATTTTCTACTAAGCTACTAGATCTCTATTGGAGTTCTTCTGTAGAATCTTGTTCTTATAGTAAATGTTCTGTCTCTACCTCTCTGTTACAGGGCTCCGGTAAGAAGTCGATGTCAAGGGTCGACAAGTGCATGAGGTCTTTCAACGACAAGAAGCGCAAGCAGAGTCACCACCAACAAGCCGTCGCGATCAGCATTGAAGGGCGCAACATGACGCTCTGATCATCATCATCTTCAACTCTTCTTACTCTTGTTCTTTGCCGACCGTCGATGTATTATATGACTGATGTACTTCTGTACTTTAGCTACACTGTACTGTGTCTCTCGTCATGTCTATCTGGTGTATTGAATGATGAAGACTTATGATGACCGTTTAGCTTGAGGCTGTTGGAACGAATTGCAGTGGTTGTAATCGCAGGTCCGTAACCAGGATTTAATTTCGGAGGAGTTCTGCCGTCCATAATTTAGTAAAGCCTGCTTTTTTGCAAATTTATGTAAATTAGTAACAATATGTTATCGTAGGGTGAGGTGATTCGAGAAATAAATTTTCAGGCGATTGAATGGGAGCATGTTAACGGCCAAACCATAAACCATTTAAGAACAAATTTCATTTTTACTTTGGACTCGTAACCCTCCCCCTTTTAAATTCGGTGCTGTGCAATCCTCGTGCTCAGTTCGCCCTGAGTGCTTATGTTCATAGTAAGAAGAGGGATAATCGTCGTGATCTTGTATATTGGACAGCTGATTTTAATCCAAATCTGATTTGGGAGATGGAGAAAGTGGGGGATTTTTGAAGCAGTACAGACTATGGTTTGTCGATATTTGTAGGAGTGCAAGAAATCAGACGGAAGAGAGGGATTATGATCAGATTATGTAATCTGATTATAATGCTTATTTTGATCAGACTAATCACATGAATCATGACATTAGCCGTAGAGCTTTGTTGCACCAGTGTTCAGAACTCAGGACTGAGGAATTTGTTTTAGTCTTTGTGCACCGATTTGTTAGCATAAGATTTTTCAGCGAAAGCTTGGAAGTTTATAAAAGTTGTATCGAAGTATATCTTTTGCAGCTTGCTTTGAGATAAGTAAGCAGGAACAAATGGATTTACTAAGTTTATATGGCAAAAGTTAATTGAATCTATTATTAAACTATGAAGTTGTATTGTGTTATTGTCCAGTACTCAATTGTCATCATTTTTAGACGTTTTTCACCGATCCTGATCGCGCAATATTAGCTGTATATTTGTAGTCTGCAAGCCTGCACATTTGCACTCCCAATATTTTGCCTCCATATGAAGAAAATAATACATTTTTCATTTCATTAAATCATTATTTGTGAACTCAACAAATTTGAAAAATACCATCTCAATAAAGTTTACGATCATTATCATGAAAAATTGCTTGATGGAAAAAAAACTGTGGCATGTCATGCCAAGAAAATTGCTCTGAATATTGCTTCACTGTGCAGTCCACACTCGCAAAGAAAAACCTTTGTTGTCATCTTTCTTTCACAAATCATGCATGCCGATTGAATCCAAATATATAAATGATGGAAGCCTGTGATGTGTGAGTTGTTGTGCCGTGGGAAGACGGTAGCTTTGTATATAGAGACAGTAGGTGTTGCCGTATGATTTATGAAATTATCAACTTTTAATTGTCATTCCTGCCAGTGCTAACTTGGATGGAAAGTAAACAATGTAACTACTTGCATAACTTGATTAATGTAAATAACATGGTTTATGTGGTGAGATATTGTGTCTTACTGTCTGTGGTAAATAGAATATAAAAAATTTGCACTATTTTCTTTTATCTTTGTGTTAGTCTCTAGTTCTATTAGGACAGATTGGAGACTTTTACTTTCTCGTGTTTTTTAATCGTCACCCTTTTCTCAATTTTATTTCTCTCAAAATTAGAGCAGGCAAATTTCTCATTATAATTTCTCAATATTTCTCTAGTTTTTTATATATATTTGTAAGGTAAATTATTGTCTTGCATTTTCTCATGATTTTTGGATTTGTGTGTGAATTCATTTGAATTAAACAAGTTTTTTAGTACCATAACATTTCAAATATTGGGTGTTCTTTACCCTTTAAGTTTGGGATTATCAAAGTAAGCTAATGAAGTGTTTGTCAGGCGGGTAGACAAGTGAAGATCGACAGCATTAAAGAATTTGTGAGCATGCAAAGAAAAGTGATTCAAGATATTTACAATAAGAGAACAAGTGGAGTAAGGACTACACAAAGAAGGCATTAACAGAAAGCGATTAAAACGAAGTGGGAGAAGATTTAAAGAGGAAGCTAGGGGAGTGAGAATGGAAGAGATTAAATTCGGAAAGATTTGGAAGAGGAGAAGTGTGAAGAGGATAAAAAGATAAAGAACAGCAGAATGGGAATGGAGACAAAGAGAATTAATGGGAAGAGGGCATACAGTGAGGAAACGTCTGATATAATTATGTAGAAGCAGATGGACATTTAACAAAGTATGATGAATCAAGGAGTGCAAATCATTTATAGTTTTGTAAAGAAAATATGAAATCTCCTTTCAAAATGTTTGATGGAAATCAGAGATTAAATGAGTAGACTAATGAAGGAACTGGACTATTGAGAAAATTACTAGATTTCTGTGTCCGAGGCAGCAAATCACAACAAAAATTTGAAGTGTACCAAGGAGAACACTTTTATAGCGAGAGAGATGAGTGAGCATATAACTGATCAATATCATGCTCAGCGACTTGATTTAGTTCTTCCTGTGCAAATGGTTTAATTATTTATTTATAATTATTGCTCATGAATGAATTACCATAGCCAAACTCCTTTCAGCTTCTTTCATCATTACACTTATGCAAAAATATTATAAAAGCAGGAACATATTTCAAAAGCGGTAGGTATATACTAACTTCTATTGTTTCTTAAATTTTGTTGTACTTATATCTGGTCAGCTATTTCGTTCAGCATTTCAGCATGGTTAACAATTTGGTTTAAAAGTTCACAAACTGACTCATTGCCAGAGAGACTGAACGTGAAAAAACGCTGGGGTAGGGAAATTCCTGATTACAAATTTGTAATAATAATATTGCAATCCAGAACAAGTTAATAAAAAAAATACTAGAACTAGATGCAAAGTGTAATACGTGACTAAACATCGATAGGGTTCAAAATGCTAAATCAACTTTAGTTCACTTTATTTACTTAATTTTCACACATATTCTCGCGATGTATCATTATATTAATAGTTTCTGAACTAATATCATCCATTGTTTAAATAGTTTTGATCAATATTCATGAACTCACACAGAAGCAATCGGCAGAACTACAGAAGTGCAAACATGCGAAACTGAATATTTCCGCACCCTGGCGATATATAATTATAAATAATAATATTTGTGTTTACATTAAAATTCAGAAGAAAATTAAAATAATATTAATATTTTTGAGTAATTTAGACAGAAGACGACTAGGAGATTTATTTGACAGTCCAGGAATTACAGCTTGAGTAATGGATTTTATTGACGAATCATGGAAACTAAGTAAAGCTGATTTGATACACCAGGTAAAATTCAAGCGTTAATGCTATCAATAATAATTATTATTCATGTATGAGAATTGCGGTTCATCTACCATGAGCATTGAGGTGTGAATTCCATTTCATATTGATTGTTGGATTCCTTGGTATACTTCATCGAGTCGCTTTTTACAACTAGATTTATTCTACTATTTTTGACCCCTGATCAATATTTATTTGACATACAAACTTGATGTTTGCATACTATTAGATAAATAATTTGTATTTTATTTTGATCTCTGCAGTTTGCTCGTTGCCTTGCAATGACATATTAAACCAATGAATTACTTTATATTTGCATGCATTGTTGGCTGTTTGTAGATTGCAGCATTTCTGTGGGTGCGTCGCGGTGATGAACACAAGAAGCTGTACGAGCAGATCACGGGAGCACGGATCGCGTACGAACTCTACTGCCGTCTCACCACCAACAGAGATGTTGAAGCTTTCCAGGTTTTTAAACTCTTTATTTCTATAAGCTTTTTCAGTCATGCAAGAACACGTGAATTTTTGCAACAGTTATTTTCAGTTTCTTCGGTTTCTTGTTTGGTTATATGTCGGCTATGTATGTATGTATGTAGCATTTCCTTTCACTTGTGCCGTGCTTTCACATGCGTGAAAAGACTTCCGTCACTGACATTCTGAGGCATAGTTTCTTGTAGGCCTATAGTGTTTTCACTTTGCATAATATTATATGCTGTTGTCGTTTATATATTTATTATTTAGGCTAATGCTTCATATTAATATTTATTTGTTTATATTTCTGGATTGATGAAAAATGTTTTGTTTATTTACTATACTTTTGGTAGTACAGCTTATAGTGTTACTGTACTGTTACTGTTACTGTACTGTTGCTAGGAATATTATTTATCGTCATAGGTCTCATATAAGGTAATAATATGACAATTTGTTAAATTTATTATCTTTTTGAAGATGCTAAAGTTTATGTGAGAAAATTAGGAGTAAAAATATATTTTAGAAAAGTATTGCTTCATTTAAGTTGGACCAGCTTTCCAGTGTGTAGTGATTTCCGCACAGGACTAACAACTGTATGGAATAAACAGATAACAAAATCACATTCCGGTAGTCATAGGTGACGCGTATCAGGTGTTTGGGGGAGGCTTCTGTAAATATTTGAGTCAATTTTGAGCTGCGCAAATTCTTTCACCTCCCACTTCTCGTCAAACCTGAAAGTTTCTTCCCACATGATTAAGTCTGGTGCATTTTATGCCGGTAGTTTGAGTAAAGTGTTTATCGCTGTTCTGTTCTGTAATTTATTTCTGCATCAGTTCCGCTTACTTATTGCTCTACCTACTTTGTGTTCCAGGCGCAATGCATCGCTGGAATCGTCGACTACGTCACGAAGCATCCGAAAGCTACGGAGGCAGAACTTGAAAAGGCGATCGAGAATTGTATCGCAGTGTTTAAGGAGCAAGTAGAAAGTCTGTAGCATAGAAGTGCTCAAGTCCCTCACACTGCACATTCTTATTCATAGTATTACTGTTAAGTGTTGTTTGTTTCTTGAGACCATAAGTTTTAGTCGTGCTTGAATGCGTACTGCTTTATCTATCTGCCCTGATTGAGGATATATTTGCTGCTTTGTGTGTAAGACAAAACAGTTGTCGAGGTTCATTGCAGAAATACTTTAGTTTCAATGATTTTATAATAATCAGCTACAGAGTTATCCTTTCCCCGTGATGGTGTATTGGAGGGATCAAAGTTGAAAATAGGCCCTCAAGCAGGTCCCATAATTAAATAGTTGCATGGCGGTACAAACTGGTAGAAATTGATAGATTCATGTTGTCAAATTCAGCAGACCGATGAAGGGTGTCAGTCAGCTCCCTTTAGTTCTGTGGGAATGATGTCTTGATGAAATCCACTGGAGAGTAGACCGCATATCGGAGTGCCAACGGCATTTATGCATCAGAGGTTTTGAAGGCGCTATCCAGTCCCACTAGCCATAGGCAGCGCATATCAGGGGCTTGGGGACTAAGCCCCAAATATATGACAGAATTTTTTTGTTTACAAATTCTTCCCTCTCCCCCGCTCGGTGGATCACAGAAGTGGAATAAATTTAAAAATGCATATTTATCAAATAAAAATGCAATTCATACTCGTCAAATACCAATTCTTTGTCGCCTATGCCACTATGGACCTCCAGTCGAAGGAGGTGAAGACAGTTTGTTGCTACTTTATCCTTGTTTGAGTTATCAACTCCCCAGTAAGTTGATGCTAGTTGTAAGGCTGAAGTGCGATTGTACTAGTCACTCTCATTTGACGTGATCTGAAATGCCAGAGAGCTGGATGATGTATTTAACGTCAATGCTTGGAGAAGCTCCCAATGTCATAAGTCGTTGTAATCATCTGATTTATGATAAGATAGTAGTTGCAATCAGATATTGGAGAGGAATAGGAAGTGGCTGATAAAATATGCGGATTGTGTTTGGCATCATCGTCTTATCATCATCATAATCATCGCAGTGTAACTTTTGTATTTTATTGTTATTGAGAGTTAATCATCTCATTCTGTGCTAACAAGGTAAGGAGACGATTGATATGCTGTTAAATATACAAAGTTTAGGAAAGGACAGCTTTATTATCGGACATGCTTATGTGTCGTGAACTCTGACGGTCGATTTGATGAGTTCAGATTTATTTATAGAATTAGACATTTTAATGTTTGTGGTCTTGCTGTGTCATGCTGCTACTCTGCTTGTCAACAATGAAACTTCTTTGATCTAGTTACTTTGTTTTCAACTACTAATTGTGTCTGTACAACATTAAGTGAAAACTTGATATTAATAATTATATATAGTATTGATTGCAATTAATTGTTGAAATTTCATGAATCAATTAATTGTAATTTATAATTTTTTTGACAATTTGAATCAAATGGAATTGTACACCGAATCTTGGTTTGGATTCTTCAGATCTGTCTGTGCTACGAAGCACATTGAATAAGATTGTGTTACAGTGATGTTGTCTTGTTGCTTTGCTGTACACAACTTGCATGATTTATCCCCTTCAGCAATTTGTAAACATCACATAAACTTGTATATATTTTGTCTAGTAGTGATTGAATTGGACATTTTTTATATTATGTAAAAAGGCATTTAAGCATTTTAATAGTACAATTATTTAATTTTTGTGTAATAGAAAGATTATGTTAATTCTTGGCTGGATTTGTTTAATTTTTGACATGACTACTACCATTAACAACAAGACTAAGAAACAGGACCGTATTTAATGGAGTGGGTTTACAGGCTCAACCTCCTCTGTGAAATAAATGTGTTCTTGTACTGATGCATGTTTGATCTGTGCCGTGCTCCCCCCTCGGTACACGACAGATAATTTATTTTCCGATAACTATTTAATTACTCTCTCAAAATTCACGTTGGGAAAAGTTAAATAAAATTGTGAAAAGTCATTGAAAATGTTTGTACTTCATGGTGCCCCTCGAAGTGAATTTATGGTAATGCCCTGCAAATAATACCTACTAATGAGTAACTGCAAATGGTTTCTCAACCAACAATCCTCCTATCAGCTTGGTGAACGTGGTGGGGACAGGGGGGGGGGAGGTGAGCATGATTCAATATTTTCTGCATGCGCATGGAGAATGTTAAACAATTTCTCCTATAATTCGATTGTTGATATAAGCCCCATGCCCTTTGGGCTGCACTCAGGTGCTGCGCTAGCATGGTTTTTTTTCCCAGCCTCCAGCGGAGGCTTTCCCCTCCCCCTATGGGGGAGGGGTTTGTTTTAAAACAATAATTCATGTTTTTGGTGCGTATTTTGTTGGAAAACCTCGCTCGTCAAATTATGTTTTGGCATCCCAATGTATTTTTGATACCCTCCCAGTTTAAAATTACTGGGGGAAAACCTGTGCGTTTGTAAGAAAATGATTGCCTATGTTACATTGCTTACACTTTACTACAAGCGTCAATATAATTATTTGTATTGGAGGCGTGAACGGTGAATAACGAAAGCTTGCTGGAAATTACAATGAAGTCTTTAATGTGGGGCTGATAGGAATTAGCGTCGTCAGAAAGAGCGCATTTACTGTGGTCACTGTAAAATCACGCCAAGCAAAATGCGTATGTTAGCTATGTGATCACAAGCAATTGAGGAGCGCGATCCAGTGGCGGCGCTGTCATGTATGCTGTGTTAATTGAAAATTTGGTCAGAACAGTGTTTGCCATCTTGCGAGTTACTGTTAAATTAAAATGTTGTCAAACGGTAGTGCCAGCTGGCGAGTTGGACTTAAATGAATTTTTGTCAAACAGTGGTGCCATCTGGCGAGTTCAAGTTAAAATTAGAAACTAGTTTAACAGTGATGCCATCTGGCGAGAAGAATTAAATAAAATTTAGTCCAACAGTGGTGCAATCTGGCGAGTTAAAATTTAAATAGCGTTTTTAAACAATGGTGCCATCTAGCGAGCTAGAATTAAATAAAAATTCAAGCACTACAGTGCAATCTGGCGAGATAGAGTTAAATGAAAATGTTGGTAATTAAACAGTGGTACCATTTGGCGAGTTAGAAATGATTGAAAATGTTTCCAAACAGTGGTACCATCTGACGAGTTAGAAATAATGGAAATTTTATCAAAGAGTAGTCGCATATGACGATTTATTTTGCCGGGCTTGGGGCGGTTTTGTCTCCCCCCCCCCCCAGTCCCCTGATACGCGCCGTATATGCTTGCTCCAACAAATATGAAGTTATACTATGAGCTAAAATCATACAGTAACTGCCTAAGCTGTTAGCAATAACAAGACTGACTGCACGCAAACTTATTAGTTTTTTTATTGCATTAGTTTCACTTCGTATTTAGTTTAATCCAGAGATGCACATCATCGCCAAAATAAATCATCAGATGGGACTACTCTTTGATGAAATTTCCTTTAATTCTAACTCGCCAGATGACACCACTATTTGGCAAAATTTTCATTTAACTTTAACTCGCCAGATGGCAGTATAGTGTTGACAAAATTTTATGTAATTCTAATTCGCCAGATGGCACTACTGTTTGACATTTTTTTTATTCAACTCTAACTCACCAGATGACACCACTGTTTGAAAATGTTATTTAAATCTTTACTCGCCAGATCGCTGTTGGACTAAATTATATTTAATTCTTCTCGCCAGATGGCACCGTGTTAAACTAAATTGTAATTTAACTAACTCGCCAGATGACACCACTGTTTGGCAAAAATTTATTTAGGTCTAACTCGCCAGTTAGCACCACTGTTTTGGCAAAATTCATTTAAGTTCAACTGGCAAGATCGATAACGCTACTATTTAACAGCATTTTCATTTAACTGTAACTCGCCAGATGGCACCATTGTTTTAATCAAATTTTCGATTAACCATAGCTCGTCAGACGAAACCACTGTTTGACAACAAAATTATTTAATAAATTCTACCCCAGCTCGTCGACAAATTTTGGTGCGTCCCTCGCCGCGCTACCCGGCCCCCAAATCGTCAACATTTGTTGGGGTGCTCCGCTAACCCGGCGCTCTCCCCCCCTCCGCTTGTCGGAAATTTCTAAGACACCCCAAGTCAATTGTTTCGCTCCGCCTATGTTAGTAAACAACATTCTGAATGTTTTTATATGCTTTGTATTTCGTCATCATCATCGTCGTCATTAAATTATCATCAAATAAATTTTATAGTATACACAATAATAATTATTATAATAATTGACATTAGCAAACTATAGTTTGCGTATGTTAAAAGCACACATAACGATACCAAATTGTGTATGCTGTAAGCCTGTAACATACACAATACCAGAAATGTGTGTATCCTATTGTATGCACACTCCTATTTTTTGTGGGAGACGATCTCAGCCACGTGCCTGTAAATATGTTCAGGGCCTCTGTCCCCCAAAGGTAGCTGGAGAATGTCTCGCGAAATCAAAATCTTCAGGTGCAAACTCCCCCAGGCACCTGATTCTCTCTAGTGTAAACCTTCCCCCCAAGCTCAAACTCGAAGCTACCACTCCACCCCCCCCCCTGGGAAAGAGGCCCCTGAACCTGGTGACAGTGGTGAGTCGCGTTCAATCGCTTATAAATCACGACCAACAATTATCCTGACCATCACATTTGACCGGTAAACAAGAAAACTTGCTCTGATCTGAACTTTGATCTGAAATGCAACACCATTAAGCTTTCATTCCACATATCCCACTGAAATAATCTTTGATGCGTATTACCTGCCAGGGCGTGGTCTACTAAACCACGCCCTATAAACAATAACATCGCCTCTCATTGGATGCATAGAAATAAATTGCGAACCTTAATTTATAATTAACTAATATTTGCATTCACGCGCTACGACTGACGGAATTGTGATTAGTGTTGAAATTTATTTATATTTTCGATGTAAAATAAATAAATAAAAAACTTTCGCATGAATTGTTTTCCTCCACAGGGTTGACTGCGGAAATCGAAAGCGGCGGTGAATGGTGTGTTTAGCGTAGTAACGTGAAGTATTTTCTACTGGAAGTAGTATTGTTGCTCCTATAAGTAAACAAGGTGTTAGAACATTATTACTATAATAAATCGAACCCTAACCCTAACGCAAGGTTTAGAATATAGAGATACGGTCCGGAGAAACTAACTAATTAAACTTAGCTTAACTTAACTTAAAGGGGTTTTGATAGACGCCGGCCAAAGCCTCTATATCCACATCCTTGCTTTTAACAATGTAGTTAATATCATACATAAGGTTAACAACTAAGACAAAATAAAATAGCGCTAGCAATAAGACAATCAAACGTGCTAACAAATGGTGTTATAACATATCTTCACCGTGTACAAATTAAGTGATACCCACTCAGTTAGTACACATAAAATTTAAATACTGGGGTGTATTTTTGAGATGTGGAACAATAGTGTAAGTGGAGTAAAATAGAACCATCGAGTTACCTAAATTGAAAACCGATCCATACTTTGGATTGGTAATACTTGTGACTGATTTTGTTAAACTAATCCGTGAGTATAGCAGTTGGTTAGTACGTATGTTAAAAGCCAGCAGAGTATACAGTAATTGCAGTAATATTCTGCCAGTAAATCGTTTTGTTGGCTGCGAAATATTTCGTATGCTAAGCTATGTTTTATGCATGAAAATACTATGGCATATTGCAAGGAGATGAAGCTAGAGGCTAGCGCCTGCGTTCATTGATCTCGATACGATACTATACGATACGAAGTCAAATAATTTCCCTGAAAATCAATAATTACGGTCAGGTATACGAGTTATTTTTGTACGTGTGTTGACAATCGAATGTTGTGACAGTGTAGCTTAGTTTCTAGTGATAATAATATTCGTTCTATATGAGTGATTTGGTTGTACGTGTAACATAACATAACGTGCATAATGAACGCAGGCGTAAGCCTCTAAGTTCATATCTTAATGCAAATACGTGAATATTAATACGTGATTAATACGTATGTATGTATACATGTCTGTTTTATTTGCAGGCATTATATTACAAGAAGTCTTTGGATAAGTTTGAATATATTCTGTCTTGCAGTTTGCGGAAGGACACAATCAGTGTATGTTATTGAATGTAAAGTATGTAAATCTAAGTATGATAAATCACTGGATTACATGTGCTAATGGATTACTAGTCCCAACAGGCACTTTGCAGAATTTAGCCCAGTTTTGCCCAGAATTTAGATCCATCTAGATGAGTCGCTATGCGAAGTTGTGCATCTACTGAGACTCGGTAAGTTTGTGCGATATATAGAAATAATTCCGACAGATGAAGCATTCGTCGGTTTCCTCAAAGCCGACGGGCAACATGGTCGGTTCATCTAAGATATCGGAATCGTTGCATGCCGGCTCTGTAGCAGCTAACAATCTGTTGGGCGGAGCGAGTGTGACCGATTCGAGCGGGACTGCGGGATTGGGTTCGCCGGGTGCGAGGCATTGGAGCGAATGCGTCGACGAGACGTTGCTTTCGATCAGCACCGACACGCTCGATGTCGTGTCAGTCCTTGGCGGAGCCGAGAACGGACTTTTCTGTTGGGTAAGTTGTGATCGGTTGATTTGGACTTAGAGGCACCTACAGTATGTCAAAGTCCATCACACGTATTGTGTTATGTTGTAATCTGTTTCTGTTGGTAACTACTACTTTAAAGTGATCTTTTACTTGATAAATGCAAAATACAGCTGATAAGACATAATATGTGCTGTTGTTGTGCCATTAAGGCTCATCAGTCATCATCAGTCAATTGTTGTATGACTATTATCTTGTGTATCTCATAGCAGTGAAATAGTTTTGTTCATATTTCATACGATTTAATTGGTGTTGTTCAATTCAAGTGGTGTAATTTATTATCTACATTTATTTGGTATTTTATGATCCTAGTGTTGTGTGTCCTGAATCTTTTTGTGATCCCAATCCCTGCTGATTGTGAAGTCTGCGCTGATCCGGACCATTGTTTATTTGAGACTTGCTGGCACTGACTAACTCATTCTTTTCTGAGGTTGACTGCGGAATCATGGCTTGTTTTGATTGATTGATCGTTTATGGACAATTGTATAAAACGTCATAGCATAACCTAAGGCATCACAAGGACGCTGTACAAAGTCACTCGGCAATTACAAGCAATTCAAAGCCCTTAAGCTCTAATATAGAACACACTGTAAAAAGTCAATTAGTTGTAAAGGGTTCAGATAGGAATAGTAAAGAAAATCCAGTAAGCGACTGTGCAGACTTGACGTGCTGTGGCAGGCTGTTCCATATGCGCCGGGAGCTGTCGCAGAGAAAGCGTGTTTTCCAAACTTGAGTCGAAAGCGTGAACAGACAATATTATTACTATCAGATACATGGCTTGTTTCTGTTGATTCACTCGGCTGCCCAATGTGAACAAAAAATTGTCAAAGTGTTTTACCCTTCCAATGATAACGCCGCTTGTTCCTTCTTTTTCTCTTCGAAATCTTCAATCTGGAATTCTATATGGAGGTTGATAAAATTAACATCGTGAACAAGTATCATTTATTCTTTGTTGATGAACATTCTATTATTGGTAAATGTGTTGGTAAATCTTTTGTGTTTCTAAATAGGTCTGACTTCCACAAAAATGCTATGGATAAATGTTTTGACAGTATTGTGCCCTGTTTTTCCATGCACATGTAGGCTTGGTGAGCATGATTAGTTTTCTTAATAGGCCGAATTAAATAGTGTATTTAAAGGTGAAATATTATGGCAATTTAATGTATGTTTATGTTGATGTAGATTATTAGGCATATATGTATTTAGAATAGCAGTCACATTTTTACTTTTTTGCCTGGAGCTGAACAATTTGAAGTAAATTTCAAGATTCCTTTGGATGTTTTTTTTAATGTTATATAATGAATGATGTCTCATCATAATCTGTTTATTATCACAATCTTGATGATTACAACGTCATTGTTTGCTCAGTTGCTTGTCTAGTTTATGAACTAGATAAATCTTCAATCATTCTCGGTAACTCTTCAATATTCCTGCAAACACTAAATTGTAATTTCCTCTGATTTTTAGTATCTTTATTTTTCTTCTTGTTGATTTAATGTTTAAGCCAGTCAAACAGGTTTTTGTAGATGATAGAACTTTATATTCAGGCTTTGTTCTAATGACAAAACTTGCAGCTCTATATTTACATCACTGGACAAATTATTTGTAGTGCTGTGAATTTAGATCGTTCACTTTGTTAAATACATTAATTTTGATGTGTTTAATTTTTATTTAATTTTCAATCATTACTTGTCTTTTTCCACGTTATCGGCATGATCAATGGATTCCAAGATCTTCCACATGTTGGATGCACAATCAAAAGATTGATTGAAACTTGATCGATTAAGATTGATTAAGCTTTACGGCAAGAAGCCTTAATCTTGACTAAAGTAAAGAAGCGAGCTAGTAAACTGATTAAGTTAGGAGCACAACAATTATTGAATTCGCTTCAGTAGTAAGGAAGTTTATAAACTTTTGAACTAGGTAATCAATTAGGATGACTAGACTAAGTAAGAATCTGTGTAACTCTAATTAAGTATCAGTCGGTTTAAAGCCAGCAATAGAGTGAGGATCTACACTGTACTAATAATCCTAAAGGATTAATTATTTCTAAGGCAATCTGCAGTCTGCATGCTTAACATTAAAACTGAACAGGAATAAATCAGATTATATCAATATGCAATAAATCAGCAGCTTCCTGGTATCCCAGCGTCTAAAGGTCAATGCAAAGGGCAGTAGATGTGTGTCTGCTGTGCGTGTAGGTGGGAGATGTGGGAAGCGAGTCCTCTCAGATTACCTATCATCTTGGCCGGCTTCGCTCTGACGATATACTCCTGGAAATCCAGGGTCAGAAGGTGGCCGGCTACACGCTAGGGGATTGCTATGAGTGGCTGCGGTTGGTCACACGCAATAACAATCCCGTCATGATCAAGACCGTTCCAAAAGGTTTGATATTTTTATTATAAATACCATTTGATGTCTTGCAGTGATAAATATGTTAGCGGGAACGTTGTGTTGTGATAGGATGGTGTATTTGATATCGCCGGTTAGTCGATGCTATTTGGAGTGTAACAGTTATTTAGTCCGACTATGTATAAAATATTAGAAATTTGTTTTAAATTTTAGAAATTTGTTTTAAATTTTCATCGTAAACTATTGTGAAATTATATTCCAATCCTTCCACTTGTGGAGATGGAAAGGAGTACAATTTTTTCGTTCTGTCTGAAAGCAGAGATTCCATTGATTTTAGGCTAATGGTTTCTGAAATTATCTATCATCTCATATCATATTAAACATACCATAATAAATAAATGCAAATAATTATTTAATTTCTTTAAATTGTTGGTTTGGTCGACTTTCAAAAATGTTACTCCCTTTCTTGCTTTCAGTAAATAAGCTTACAGCCGTTGAATAATGTAATGCTAGCTGGGTTGTGAGTTCAAAAATAGTTTATACAGTATTGATAAATACTATAAATAAATACATTCAATGCATAGATTCATCCAGCTGCAAAGCATGAGTCTTTCTTAATTTTTTTGGCCTTGAATACAAGTTAACTGGTTTAGACTTGAACTTTATGTTAACTAGAGGTATTATTATCATTCTTAGTAGCCATGTTAGTTCTTATTTTGTCATATTTTTCAATATTTTTAAGCCTTTTCAAACTTATTAGCATTTATTTTGTATAATGTATTTGTTGACATCATCATGCAGTTTGTACTGTATATTATATACTCAATATACTGTTCTTTACTTGTATGATCGATCTGCAAAGTTTTTGTTGCAATTGTTCTGTGATGCAGTTTGATTAGCCTGTATTGTGATCAGTCAGTGTTTCTATGCCTCCTGTGGATCAGATTTTCTCCAGCTAGGTGATAGGCAGTTGCTTGTCTTGGCATACAACAGATGCCTTGCATTTCATCTGTTTTGTTTGGCATGGCTTGGTGTGGCTCAAGTTTCCCACTGCTCGCTCACTAATTATGTAGCTTCAGTTTTCATACCTTTGATCCAGCGTTGGAGATTGGAAGGACAACATTGCCCATGCACAGGCGCTTGGTTGTATTGTAGTTTCCCTAGTATCATGTGATGTGTGTAGAGGCTGTTACAAGCTTTGAATTAATTGCTTTAGTACCAGTTGTCGACTGCCGGGCACGCCTGTGATACCAGAGCCAGCCAGCTCTGTGGTGCCTTGTGAACAGCCCTTGTTACAGAGTAACAAATCTTGCATTGTCATTCACCACGAATTACAATCAGCAACAGTTTTATGTCAGAGATTCCTCCAGCTTTTTGTCCTATATACAGTTTAGCTCCCTTGAGATTATTAAGAGATAGGAGAGATAATGAATTTAATGAATTTTAATGATAGGAGAGATAATTTATGAATTAGGGATTATGAATGTGAAGTTGGCCCCCATGACCTTGGTGGGCGTCACATGAAACATGCATGCATTCGATGATATTATTTTTTGATAAACATTCATGGAGAATGTGGATTGTGGCTGATGCATCTTCATAACAACAATGTGTATTTTCCTCAGACACGTCTGTCTGTCTGTCTCTGTCTGTCTTTCTCTGTCTGTCTATCTCTCTCTCTCTCTTTCGCGCGCGCGCGCACACTCATTCTCTCTCTGTCTCTCTCTCTCTCTCTTTCTCTCTCTCTCTCTCTCTCTCTCTCTCTCTCTCTCTCTCAAGATGAGAGTACTTGGAAGACAAGTACTCTCATCTTGCTTGTAAATTTAATGTGTCTTGTTTTTCATGTAATCAGTTCTACATGATGTGACTGTCAGTTTGTGTCGGCCTTGAGCCACTGCGAATGCAATTAAAATGTGTATGTAATAAAAAAAGCTTGCTGGCAATAAGGATACTGTATGCCCGTTCCATTTTTTCCACCCCAAGCAACCTAAGTCTTGGTTTAGGGACTTTGATAGATATTTTATCCATTTCCCTTCGAAACATTTTGGCACTTGGAATTACAGAACTTGTGCTGTTGATATTGTTTTGCAGATTACATGGTTCGTGTATCCAACAGTTTAATACCATTGATATTATTCAATGAGCTTTTCACTGTGTGCAGGCGCTATCAGAAAACAAATTTAATTAACTTGGTGTGAAAACGTGATGAACTAATGATCTATTAGTTTCAATCTTGCTATTGGGTCTCGCATGTGACACGGTGAGACTATGGAGTCAAGAAAGTAATGGTTTTATGAACTTTTATCAGTTAAAGGAATGGATGCTAAATTTTGATCCATGTATTTTTGTAACGTCATATTTGGACGCCAAAGATCTACTGGAAGACAACTAATGATATGATGGATGATTGTCTATCTATTTTTTCTTTAGTTTTTCTGCACTGGTCACTGGCCTCACATAGCAATATTGTGTTCTGGAATCTGGATGTTATGGGAAATTGCTTTTCCTGCATAAATTTTATTCCTAAATAATTTATTCTGTTTTGATTCGATTTGCTATTTTTCGCAGTGTTTTATGGGTTACTTTTTTGGTGATGAACTTGTACTTCTTTTTTAAAAGTAAAAATGGATGCCATATTTCATAATGCAGTGCACTGTATGAAAGAGTTTACAGTATTCTGTTGTCATTCTGATTGAATTTGCTTTTGAGCTAATGTTGCAAAATTGGTTGACAATATTTTTACCGTCAGCGCGAACTTTGCATTGAAACGTTTAAATCAAAATGTGATGTAATATTGTAGAATAGCAGAGTTGCGTTACATCATGTTGTACCTCCCTTATATAGAAATGAGAAGAGCCGAGTATAGAGAAGCTTAAAGAGTTGTTGGGTGCCATCGACCTGCTGAAAGATGCCAGAGAACTAATGGTGCTGAAAAACATCCAGTCAATCCCAATCCTTACAGTAAATTTAGCAAAACAGGTTTAACATGTCATTGACACGAGTCAAGTTTTCGTTGTGGAGACTGACTGATTATTTCAACAGATGTGGGTAATGTTGTCTGGCTAGAAAGATAATATTTTTTGGTTCACCAGGTAGATTACTTTGCTGAGT